>SNQJ01S0029773.1:85581-102140 GCA_010110895.2 Picea sitchensis
TGTTGTAAGGATATATAATTACCACGTTTAAATGATTAAATAAGATTAAACCGTGGCATCTAAATAATTGTCCACAACTGCCAGCCACGTTTCGGCGTTCACTAGCGCTATGTACCTTTCGGCGTTAACCAGCAGCCAGCCACCTTGCAGCTGTGCTAGTTTATTAAAAACTAATAATCTAGACTAAACTTAATCCTAAGCTTCAATCGCCTTAATCAACACTTCAATTTATTCCCGAAAATTATTATTATTGTTAGTGTTAATTAATTAATCACTAATTTACTTAATGCTTCCTATTAATTTAATTATTAGTACTTTTATTTTTTTCTCCAAGGCACATACATGGTGCATTGGTGTTTGGTTGTTCCTTAAAGCTTAGGTAGTGGGTGGTCGCGGGTTCAAAACCCATTAATTAAGTGAATTTTTTTTTGTTTTGTTTTACTCATCATTTAAAAAAAAACAAAGACAAAATGCCTAATTAATTAAATTAAATTAAATTAAGTTAAATTAATTAAATTTTAAACTAATTTAAGACAATTTGCTTAAGAATTTAAAATTAAAATACATAATTTTTGAAACCTTATTTTAAAATAATTATAATTAAAATAAAAATTAAAATTAAAACAATTAATTTATTACAATAAAAATAAAAATTAAAGTTACTCGTCAAATACTATACATATAGAAATTGGCATCGTGGGTCCTCGCATGAGGACCACGTGCCCCCTCCTCCAGGTGCTCATCCCTTTCGAGACTCCTCTTCGTGGCCTCGTGTGCGCTGGTGCGTTGCGCTCGTAATTACGTATGGCAGGTGCTCTCCCTTGTGCGGTTCTCCCAAATCATTGTAAGGACGTTCCTTTCACAAACCCACATGGAACACAGCGCTTGTAGTGGCTCGACAGATCGATTCCTGGGCCTTTCAATTCGGCAAAATGGAAGGGAGCTCTCGCTAAAACCATGGAATCAAACTTCGCATACAGGTGATTGAATCCTGGACAGTACAGAACAATGTCTCACGCTTTGCAAATCACGGTGTCTTTGTTGTTGATTTTATATGGCATCGCGTTCATGGACGGGTTAAAGGTGTCGTTTCGGCCAAAATATATATTGCCAGCTCTACCTCGGCAGGTCGCTGGGCCTCTGCTCGATTCCATGCACAACGTCGTCGGCGCGCTGGTTTACCCGCGCGGGTGATCCTATAGGGGATTTTTCAGAGTGAAAGGATGGGGTCTGGAGCGAAACAAAAAGGGGACAAGTGAAGCAATGGATCGGGAGAAGAACAATAGGTATGCTCGAAGAATTCCCCAACCCTCCAAGTAACTAGTCATGGCAGTCTCTCTTTCGGGCAAAATGAGAACTATGTCAATGTGGCTCGCTCGAATCACATGGCACAAGAGCTAATACCATTGAAGACTGACGCAGATCCTAATGCCATAGAAGGCCAATATAATTTAAAATATAGGTAACGGGAGCTTGGTTTAATTAGTTTAGTTATAGATAGAAAACTAGAGAATGTCCATATATTGTAACCTGTAACCAAGTAAGATCAACTTACTTAATTAGCTATGTGTAATCAACAAGCCATATGGGTAATGGTTTTACCTTACGCNTCTTTACCTTATTTTTTAATGAATTAATTAATACTTAAATTAATCATTGACAATCATGAATAACTAATTAATAATAATAATTAATTAGTTAATGTTATTTTAAGAAATAATTATGGTTTAGCTAATCTTTTAGGACAATTATATTATTAAATTAATTATAATTAATAATCATGTACACCTATTTAAGCAGGGTCGTTACAATTTTCCTTTGTGAAAAACCTATTAAGGAGGATTTTTGTAGGTTGTTCTATACATAGGGTGTGGAAATGCTTGATTTCCGCAGGTTGCACTATAGCTAGGTCGTGGAGTTTCCGCAGGCTACATTACTGCTAGGGTGCGGTGGCCTTCGTACGTGGGAAAAATGAGCATCTTCTCAGTTATTCTAGAAGGAGAAGCTTCTATGGTGAGGTGGCTTCCGAATGGTTTGGATCTTACTTTCTTTCATGATTTATTGGGATTTTCCTAACCTCCTCATATTATCCTCTTCATATTATAAAAGGAGAGGAACTCTCATGGAGAAAGTTAGCTTGACTGGGTTGGAAAGTTCTTGAGCTTTTGAGATTATAAATTTGGCTTGAGATTGTTAACTTGGTTATATTGGATTTGAGATTTTCTTTGTCAAGATAGATTGTGAGTAACTATCAGATCCATGGTCTCAGAATCCTTGGAGCAAGAAGTGTGTGGGAAGAAAGGAACTATTGGAAGGAACCTTACAACATCAAGGCATCCGGTTGTAATCTCTCTTCCTATTATTTAATATAATAAAGCGGCATGCTTCTTTCCCATAGAATTATCTTTATTTTATTGCATAATTCCTTGATCATATGCATAGGTTGTCATTGAATATACTTCTACTGCTTTCACTTTGGTTGGTTTGTGTCTCACTGCATGATCAATATCACAAGAGCACCAGAGTGAAATAGGAACAACAAAGACATAAGGAAGACATTTGAAACTACCAATAATGTGACAGAGTATGAAGCTCTTGTTTTGGGTTTGAAGGTTGTGAAAGACACGGGGATTGAAGAGCTATAATTGTTTGGGGATGATGAATTAATTGTCCATCAGATCAGAAGTACTTATCAATCCAAGAACCCTCGACTTAGAATTTACAGAAATGAAGTCTGGGATCTGGTTGACAGTTTTTTCTTAGCTTTCAACATTTCATTTGTTCCAAGAGAAGAGAATTCCATGGTTGATTCTCTGGTTGTTTCAACAACTAATTTCAGAGTCCCTCTGCCACCTAAACTCAGGTATGATGTAGAAGTGAAATACATACCCTCTATACCTGACAATGCCAAGCATTGGAAAGTGTTTGAGGATGATCTTGAGATCAAAATATTCATGGAGATTGTTGATGGGTTTTATACATTACACATTGATCAAGATCCTGATTCTGAAATAAATCCTCATGTTGATATTTTTCTAAACATAATTGATAATAATTATATTGTCCAGTTTCCTAGTAATCATATCCCAAAGGGAATAGTTCTTTTGGAAAGACTATTTGATAGAAATGATGTGGCAGTAAAGGGTAAAGTTTCAAATGGGGATGTTGATGTAGCTGAGTGAAATATTGGTATAGAGAAGGATCCAAAATTTGTCAAGTTGTCAAGCAGCATGTCAAGGGAACAAAGGATCGAGTATGATGAGCTATAAATAGAATTCGTTGATGTGTTTGACTGGACCTATGAATACCTCAGAACATACGACACAAGTGTCATTGAGCATAAGATCTCATTGAAAGAGGAGGCCAAACCATTTAGGCAGAAATTAAGACAAATAAATCCTATGCTGCTTCCTATTACGGAAAGGGAGGTAAAGAAGTTGTTGGACGCCCAAATAATTTTCCCTTTGATATATTCTGAATGGGTGGTCAATCTGGTCCCAGTAAGAAAGAAGAATGGTGAAATCAAACAATGTGTCGATTTCAAGAACTTGAATAGAAGCTCTAAGAAGGAAAATTACGCTTTGCCAATGATGGAACACATATTACAAAGGTGGAAGGTGCATCCAAGATTTCCATGATTGATGGCTTCTCTAGCTTTAATTAGATCTCCTTCCTACCTGAAGACAGAAAAAAGATGGCCTTCACCACTCCTTGGGGTACATTTATGTATGCTAAGATGCCCTTTGGATTGATGAACGTAGGGGCAACCTTTCAGCAAGCTATGGACATCGCCTTCATTGGAGAAAGGGATAATTTTTTAGTCATCTATTTGGATGACATTACAGTCTTCTCCAGATATGATAAAGAGCATTGTTATCATCTGAGAAAGGTCTTCTTAAAATGTAGAAAATTTGGTCTCTCCCTAAATCCCAAAAAGTCTCTATTTTCCATGAAGGAGGGAAAATTGTTAGGGAACATAGTATCAACTAAGGTAGTCAGAATTGATTCAAGCAGAGTAGAATCTATTCAAGCCTTCCCACTCCCCCAATCCAAGAAGGAATTTTAGTCTTTCTTGGGTAAAAACAACTTTTTAAGAAGATTTGTTTCAAATTTCGTTGAATTAGTGAAGCATATCACAACCATAATCAGAAAGGGGAATGAAATGAAATGGACTGCTGAGTCTAGAAACACTTTCGATGAAATCAAGTAGGCCTTGACCAAGGCACCTGTACTCATCAGTCCTGATTACTCCAAAGAGTTTTTTATTTTTTCCTTTGCCTCTTTTGATACAGTAGAAACCTTTGTATTGCAGAAGAAGGTTGAAGGGTTGGAGCAGCCTATTTCCTTTTTCAACAGAGCATTGAGAGATGTAGAGATAAAATATGACATCATGGAGAAGTACGCCTATTCTTTGGTGAAAGCCCTCAAGGCTTCCATAATCTATGTACTGTATTCAAAAGTTATTACATGTCCCTTCAAATTCTATGAAGGACATTCTCATTCAGTCTGACATAGATGGGAGAAGGAGCAAGTGGATCACCAAAATCCTTGAATTTGATCTAGAAATAAAGCACGCCAAACTAGTTAAAGGCCAAGGTTTAGCCAAGCTATTGGTTGAATCTTATTCCAAATCTTTGGGGATTAACTGTATCAACATCTGCTCAGAAAATATGCATAATGAGTTGTCTTATACAGGCCCACAAGTCAGCCCTCCATTGGCAGAATGCATCTGGTACAAAGACATCATATTCTTTCTGCAAGAGTTGTGACCTCCATATGGTATGGAAAAAAGTAAGACAAGATGTCTTAAGCTCAAAGTAGTTAAATATTGCCTTATTGATCGATTCTTCTACTGGAAAGACCCTTTAGGAGTTCTTTTGAGATGTTTAGACCCAGAAGAAGCCCAAAAGATTATGTTCGACTTTCATGACAGTCTATGTGGGGGACATCAATTTTGGAGGACCACATCATATAATATTCTTAGGGCTGGATATTTATGGCCTACTCTATTCATTGATGTCTGTGAGAAAATCAGGGCTTGTGTTGAGTGTCAGAAATTTACTAGGAAGAAGTAGATGAAGTATTTTCCATTGAATCCTATGGTAGCTTTAGGACCCTTTCAACAGTGGGGCCTAGATTTTATTGGGGAAATTCATCTTGCTTCAAGTGGTCAGCACAGGTGGATCTTGATTGCCACTAACTACTTTACCAAGTGGATAGAAGATATCCCCACAAGGAGTGCTTCTCACAAGGTAATCATTGGTTTTCTTGAGTACATTATAGCAAGATTTGGTTGTCCGAACAGAATCATCACTGATAATGTTGAATCCTTCAAGGCCAAACTATTGATCCAGTTTTGTGAACAGTTTGGAATTTCATTGATTCACTCAACTCCTTATTACCCCCAATGGAATGGACTGACAGAGTCCTCTAACAAGAGCCTTATAAAAATTATCAAAAGACTGCTAGAGGACAAAAAGAAAGCATGGGATTCAAAGCTCAAATTTTCTCTGTGGGCAGACAGAGTGACAACAAAGAGATATCTTGGTGTCTCTCCTTTTCATCTTGTGTATGGGGTCGAAGCCATCTTCCCTTCTCATCTCGCCTTGCTAGTGGAAAAATTCTTCCAAGACCACCAAGGGGAGCCTAATGATATGATCAGAAGAATACAACAACTAGTAGAAGTGCAACAGACTAGTGACCAGATACTAGACAAAGCACATGAACATCAACATAAAATCAAGCAGGCCTTTGACATGAAAGTAAGAAAGGAGGATTTCCAGCTGGGAGATATAGTACTCAAATGGGATGCACCCAAACATGACAAGGGTAACTATGGTAAATTTGAAGCCCTGTTGATTGGGCCCTTCAAAATCTCTGAGGTATTTCCAAATAATACTTACATGTTAAGGAATTTGGAGGGATCTGAAGTTTTTGGTGGCCCTGTCAATGGGAATTTTTTGAAGAGATGTTTTGTTTAGGTCGTGATCGACATTCTACCACTGTAAATACCACTTATGTTTTTTTAGTTTTTCCTTCTTGATAAGCGACTCCATAACCCAACAACTAAGCTACTAGAACTACTTGTTCTTGGTAGCTCCAGGGAGCATTCCATCCCCTGTGGAACCAAATGTTATCACATGAACTTGTAAGATTCCTGTGGGGTTGTGGTTTCTACCTAAGACTTTAATTTTTCTCTGTCTCTCTCCTTTTCGTATACCAAGTCTCATTTTTTTCCCCCTTCATCTTGTAAAATCGTTTCTTGTTTCCCCCCCCTCTGTGTTTAAGTGCCTCGATCTCCCTGTTTTCAGACCCACAACCAGTCATTTGAATCTTCAATCATGCATATCATAGCCATAATCACAAAGCACAACACTTAGAGCGGTCTGATATGAACCTGATGCAAGCGAGCAAGTTTAGTTTTCAACGGAGGAGATTTCATTCGAAGTCTAGATTTACGGGTTGTAGGTGATCACGATTATAAAGTTTCCCGAAGTTTAGTGTCGGGGTGAAGGTATAAAGTCCTGAAACCCAAAATCAGTGTGGGTCGTCCGATCCAGCAGGACGCGTGGCATCAGATCTGAACCACGGAGAAAGTCATTTCAGGAAAAATGAAGTGGGGAATGCACAATCTTCTCGAGTCCCAAAATGTTGAAAGCCCAAGGTCCCGAAATACTGACATTTATCTGGTTTTTTTTATTCAAAGGGGTGCATGGCACCAAATTTGAGAAATCATGATTTCACAACTCAGGGGTTTTAGAATGGAGCACGACACAGGTTCGCAAAACGTGAAATCGGGAAGCGCCCAGGAGTTGGGCCCAGGGTCACAGCCCGAGGTTGCATGGAGCGATGGAAAGGAGTTGCGTCCAAGGCTGAAAGCACCTGTGTTGGTCACTAAAGAAGATCTGCGTGGTATTGAGGCATCGGGATTTACTTAAAGGAGTTGTAGTCACCATCTGGGACATTCATTGGTGTCAAGCCTCCTCCCGATCTCGATGAAAGAAGTTAATGGAAATGGGGGAGGTAGTTGAAACCTCGTTTCACCCCATAAATGGAAAGCATGCAAGATCTAGCCATGGAGACTAACTGCCAGCCCAAATTTCCCCTATCAACAGATTCTCTTGCAAGCCCATATTGATGTGAGTTTGTGGCTGACAGAAGGATGCATATGCAGACTGACAAAAGAAGATGAAGACACAAAGCTTTGATTGTAATGGCCAGGTCACACTCCTGGTGGTGGTTGTGAGTTGTTCTGAGTATAAATAGTTAGTTTTGATATTTTGTTATGGTCGATGGTTGAGCTAGGCTCCCAGTAAATTTTTAATAAAGCCTATGTTTCTATGGTTATGTGTTGTAATTTGAGACTTCTTGTTTAATGACAATCATCCTTCTTTTCCACCTCTTTTTCCTCTGATACTGAAAGGTTGGGGCATGGATGATCTAGTCGAGTATTGTAATCATATTGTGATGTATTTTTTATCATAGTACTGTTATAGCATTTTTAGTTTCCTGAAGTTTTTGACCCAAGAGGATCTTGTATTTGAATCTTTTCATCCTTAGGCTGCTAGAAGACCTTATGTCCATAGCATACCTTTACATTTTCTCCTCAATTTCTTCCTCCTACTCACCCTTACTACATCTTACTGATTGAATTTAAATCAAGACCTCACCTACTTATGCATGCTGGTCTAGTTTTCTAAGTTAAAATGATATCATCTTGAGTCTGCGCCCATTCGACCCCCCTTTAATTTATTCATTGTGACATACAAACTAATGGGTAGTGGACTTACCTCCAATGCAATATGGAGGTGACTTCTGGTGCTAACACCTGACACATAGCAAAGTTCTCTAGTTACTGCCTCTCTGACCACAGTCTGCTCTGTAGGAATTTGGTCGTTCTCTTTCTGGATTTTCTTCTTGTCTTCTTCGAACTTCACCCGAAGGTCATCTGTCTCTTGTTGCAAAACCTGAAGTTTCTCTAAGGCCTCCTCCTTTTCTTACCTCAAGGCCTTTGTGGCCTACTCATTTTCCTCCTGGACTCGACGAAGTCAAGTCTCTCTGGAATATGATAATCTACGCAGTTGGGTGGGCTCATCCCCCAATTCTACATTCTCTGTTGAAGATGGTGCAGTGGAAACTGCACGGCTCAACTGAATAGCTTGTTGGATGTCTTTCAATTCTTTATCAATCCTATAATACATTATTTCTTGTTTGACTTCATGTCGATTCAAGATGTCCTCTGAAGAATCTTCTACAATTGTGATGATGAGATCAACATCATCCGTGGTGATCAAATTCTATGACTGAGGCTAATTAGCTCGGGACTTCTTTCGCACTAAGGGTTTCTACAGAGAACCCTTCCTTTTCTTAGACGTCTCAGCCTCTGTAAGGGAATATTTTGGCAGTTTTACTTTTCCCTTATCTTTCTTGTATTTTTATCCTTCCTCCTTGTGGTTTACTTCATCACCTCCTCCTCCTCTAGGTGAGTCACGCATAGTTTCCTCTGAGGCATTGTCCTTCTCCTCACTATTTATTTCCTACACTTCCTCCTTTTTCTTCTTTCTCTTAGTGTTGCTTGCTCCATCATACTTTGTTTGGGTGACCAAAGGACTTTCGATGATGTCAGGGTTGGAAAAATCTGTCTGCTCGACTGATACAAGGAATTCGGTGGGCCATTCCTTGGTTATTTCCTCCATGTCTTCATCAATCAATTTGTAATAGGACTGCAACTCCTCCTTTATTTCATCCCTACACTTAGTGATGTAAATGAAGTGTATGTCTACATGTAACTTTGCTAGCATCCTGTATGTATGCAAGGTATTCAGGGTCATTATGGGGAATGATTTAATGACACGCTTGAGTTGTAAGTAATAAGTGTGGAACACCGCATTTGATTGTCATTTCTTCACCAAGTTGCTTGTATAACATAAGCTGGTGAACCTTGTGGCCAGTGGTTCTAATGGCTCAACTTTCAGGATTTCGCTCCCTCTGGCATCTCCCAAGAGAAAAATGTTATTAAGATCAACAACCAACTAAAGTGGAACTTGTAGCCTTGGTCCTCCTGTGCTTCACGGTACTCCTTCTCCAACCCATTGATGAGGTAGCTCATCTCGTTCATCTGCATCCCTCAGATGCACTTCCCTACAAGGTCGACTACAAATCCTATTACTTGCATAGGGAGGTTCTTTCTAATGAGCTTGCCTGCTATCATCTCACAAGCTAGGCGCATAGCGCCATATTAGATGGAGTCTACCTTATAGCCTCTCTTCCCCTTCTCCACATCGTTGTATGCTTCCTTTATTCGTTGTGCCAAGAAGCGATCTAATGTCTTTCCTAGGTAAAACTGGTGAGGGTCTGGTTCCTACATGCTTAGTTCGATGATTAGGTGGATCAAGGTCGGATCCACAGTGATGTGCCTATCCAACCAAAGATACCTTCCATGGTAGCATGACAAGAGGAGTTTAATGCATGCATTAACCTCCTAATGTCTATCGAAGTGGGGCATCTTCATGACGTTCAAGATCGTCGGTCTTGCAATATCCTTGATCCATGGTTGGGGAACTATATTGGGCTTCTTCCCAGTCGTCTTCATTAGGTAGCGATGTGGTGCGAGCATCACAAAATTATTTCTGTCGTCGAGGTTGAAATCAATTATCTTTAGATCTGGGATCAATCCCAGCTGCAGTCCTACTGCATGTATCCCCTTTGGGAGGTATGTAGTGATGAGTGTGTACTCGAAATCCCTTGGGATGCTTTAACAACTAACCGTGCCAGCCAAGGGTAGGATATAGTCGGGCAAGACCGATGATATCTTCTTTGAATTCACCAGATCATTGTGGTCCTTTATTCTCTTTTCTTTCGTGGTTCGAGATGGCATAGATCAATGTCCAGTCAAGGGGGATGCTTGCAATCCACCCGTCGATGATGCTTGTACTCCTACAGACATAAATTTCTCAGGGATAAGGTCGATCAAGATCTCTTCTACAAAATTATCTACTACGCTAAGGTCGCCTGACATGCACACTCGTAGTCAAAGAACTCAGGTAGGTGAATAGATACTCAATGTGGTCAAGTCAATGGAGAGGTCTAGATAGAACACCGTGGTGTGTGATCAATTGTCTATAGGCTCAAATATCTCAATTTGCAAAAGTGGTCCCGGTGCAGCATTCATAGGAATAAATAGACAATCGTTGTAACAGATTCCTCCAACGGGCAGGAATACCTCAATCCATCTGTTATGGCACGGTCTCAATGGTCCAATGGCAATTTTTTCGGCAATAACTGTGTTTCTAACTATTTGGAAGTGTCGTTCTAATGGTCGGGACTCCTCCAATGGTCATGTAGCTTCACCGTGGCGAAGTGCCATTCTGTGCAATTCTACTATCCTGGCGAGGTTCAAGTTTTGCAAGCCTACCTTCTGTGAAGTCATCCCTGGAACTTCCTACAATCTTTCTATATTTTCCTTCTTCTTACTGAGCTTTCTTGCCTTCTTTCCTATGATCTAAGTCTTTGGGTTCCTCTGTCCATTCTTATTCTTATCTTCTCTTAGCATAGAAACTTCACACTGCTGAGGGTCTCTCAAAGGTTTTGAGGGTAATACTTATTTCTTTACTATTTTCGGGGTAGGCACTCTTTTCTTCTTCCTGGATAGGTTCTTTAAGTCTTCTTGTGTTCTTTCAACTTCGATAGCTAAGTCTTTGGCCCTCAGTTGCTTCTACTTGTCCTCTTGTTCTTGTACTAGTCGCTCTATTTTATTGGCTATGAAGTCCCTTAATTCTTTCTTTTTATGTTATGTAGCTTCTTCCTCTACTTTCTTCTGGATATGATCTTTCTCAATCCAAGTCTTTCCTAACAAAAGTGCAAACCGAGCGTTGTTCTCCACAAACTTAATGACTTCAAATTCTTCTTCGGTCGATGTTCCATGAGAAATCATAGGTACATTAGTAACTCTTCCACACATGGTTATAATATTTCCTTTAAACAATCATATCCTTCCCAATGAAGGAGTCATAGTAGGCTTTCCCAAAATTTTCAAAATGCTTTATGGCATGATATTCACCTATGTTTCATCATCCAGAACATAGTCTATGTCAAAGTCTCCTATTCTTGTTTTTATGCACTACTTTTCTTTTAAGTTCTCTGGTAAACTAATGTCTCTTTGATCCTTCAGTGTTTCTCTCATATATAATAATATAGTCTATGATTCTTTATTATTCTCTAACATATCCCTAGTTTCTTGACCTTCTTCATGGTTTTCTTGTCTCAGGTTCATCTTTTCAACATTAGACATCATTCTAGGGAAATCCAAAACCTCATGATCAACGACTTTACAACAAAGATAAGTAGGAACACCAGGTCATTCCTTACCAAGATGTCCTGGTCTTCTGTAGTTATAACACAGTGTCAATCCTCTCTTTATTTTAAACGATTCCCAACCTTTCTTGTACTGCGCACTGGGATCACAATGATGGAACTACAATCTGCAAACATTTGTTCTAGGTTATTGCATCCACTTTTTAGTCCAAAAATTCTTTCTATGCATAGGAATAACATATCTTTCACTATCTCTATCAAATTTATTCAGATCAAATCTTCTTTCTTCTAGTTGTGCCCTAGTTTTCAGAATTGGGCAAAATCTGTCAAACATACCTAAATTCATACTTCTGAAGCAAAACTTTCCACTTATCTTACCTTTACCAGAGCACAATGTTTTAAGATGTTACCTCTTTTCTTCGGATCGGGCTTCTCTTCATCGGCACAAAGCTTCACAAGTCAGGTAGAATACTGTGCACTACAACAACATATCTACACACATAGATTTTTCTTTTCTTAAGTTCCCAGCAATCACAGTTTCAGGTCGCGACAACGGAACCATTTGTTGGCACAGGGGCATACCCAGGGTTCAATGCTTCAACAATTCACCAAAAAAACCCTAACTACCGGCCCTTTCAAAAACATCTGTGAAGAAGATAAAGTCTCACCCGAGGTAGATGTTGGGGGGGTTACAGGACTCAAGTGTCTACAACCTAGCTGGGACACAGATCTGTGATTACACACTTCAACAGAGCACTTAGCCAATAGTATGCATTCAATTATGATTCTTATTCACATCGCATATTAACCCTAATTGTATATCAGCGTGGTAGTAATCAATACTAAACACATCTAAGAATTCAACACATAGAATTAGAGAAGATCTATCATTTATTCATATATCAAGCACTAAGCATCAATGGAACTACCTATCACACATCCAGAATAGTGCACTAAGCAAAAATAAACATAACCATCATGAACACATAGCACAAAGCACAATAACATAGGATGTATGTGGTTCACACCAGTGTGGGGCTACATCCACCAACTCTTCTTCTTCTTTGTTAGCTTCTTCCAATCTTCTTACATGCACCAAGCCACAGATCAAACTCCGCAAAGGATAGGAGATCTGCATGCACCTCGCCAGATCCTCCTTCCTCAAATTAGATCAAGTCACCAAGCCTTACCCCATCTGTGCACAAAGAAAGTAAAAACCACTTGCACTTAGCTCTGTAAGTCTCACATACAGTGTGCACAAATAATTCACAACTATTCTCACTTAGAAACCTTTAGGTTCTTGCACAAAGCTGATCAGAACTACCTCTTCCATCACTTAGCTAGTTATTTATACATTACAAAATAGGCCTAAACTATTAGAATATAATCGATGTGCTCATTTAACCATAGACAATATCACTATTCTCACCCAACCATAGGCCGAAGCCACCCCCGAGCACCTTAACCTTGACAAAGAATCATTATGAAAGAAAACCCTAGGCTAGATAACCTAAACAATATAACGCACCTCTCTCCAAGGATAACGCACCTATATCCAAGGATATTGCACCAAAAAGGAGTAACAAGAGTTGATCAAAGAGTCCAAACCATAACCAAGAGAGAGTCCAGGCCAAAAATGAAATCTGCTAGCTGCAACAGTTGCAACGACATCTCTCCAAACTTGCATACAAACTGGCCAATTGCAGTGTGCACAAGTGTTGCTTCTGCAGTTTTGAGAATGCCTGTCGAAATGAAGAACCTCCTCCTGTATTTATACTAAAACTTGAAACTTCTTGGGTCGAATTCTCATTCTGGGTGCATGTTTACTTAATATATAATATTTCCTTTAGTTGACTTCTTCTCTTGGAGGCTAATAACCTAATACAAATTATCCTCTTGAGCCGACTTGTCTTCTAGGGTTATTAGCAAAATAATTAGGGTTTCTTCTTGCTTCCTGGAATATTCTACTCTCATCACGTTTACACATGGAGGTAAATACCACCCGCATATACCATAATATCAACACTCCCTCCTAGATAGGGAGGCATTTGAAGGTAATGGTCTTGAGCACAAGCATACCATTCACCTGGTAGCATCAACATAGTCGTCTAGCCTATCTAATGATTAGATCATGAGCACCATCATCACTATCAGTGTCATCAGTTGCATCATCTCTCGGAACCATACTCCATCTGAGTAATCAGATATGATTTTGGATAAGTCACTCACTCCACAGAGTGACAGAAGAGCCATTCTTCTAATGCATACATATGTCCTAGAAGAATAAATGTTCTGAACCATTTTTTCATCTGGGAAATCTTTGTCCATTGATCATCCATCTAGCTGATAATCATTTCCAACACTATTGATAGTCTTCAAGATGATCGGAACAATTTCATTCAATAGAACACAATTGTTTCTATCCATAGTAGTAAAAAACTACAATCCAGTGGTACACTGCCACACCAAGTAGCACACAGATACTTGATCAGTGACATATAGTCACAATGAGTGGAACACATCTACTACAGTATTATACATCTATTGTTCGGAGACATATAGTCTCCATAACAATCATATCATCAACCTGCACATAAAAACATTGTTATGATATATAAACTGAATCATCTAGGTCATTCTTCCACTCACATCTGTGAGATCTGGAAGAGCATCTTCCCTAAGAAAGTAAAACATCAATGATGAGCTATCTGGACTATTCTTCTCAAGCAAGGAAGGATAATTGTCTCGATTTCTAATCCTGGACCATTCACCTATCTGGGCCATTCCTCCAGCACTAAACAAAGTGCAACCTGGAGATAATGAGTTGGCCCTAGGGAATGCATGCCCTTGATTGTTGAACCTGAACCATTCACATATCTGGGCCATTCCTCTGGCACTAAACAAAGTGCAACCTGGAGAGAATGAATCTTCCCTAGGGAATGACTATCTGAACCATTTCCTAAGGAAATGACTATCCTGCACCAACCTCCAAAATGGACCATTCTTTGAAACTTCTCACAACTGTGAGCTTCGAAAGAATGATTGTCCGGCGAGGTGGACCGTTCTTCTTGACCACTACTAAGAGTGACCCTCAAGAAGAGAGACTATCCTAGACCATTCCCTATGTGAATCAAAAGGGGAATCATTGTCTATGGTACATCATAAATCCATCGAACCATTTTCATTACTAAAATGACCATTCGATCTGGACCATTTTTCGAATTGGAAAATGCCTGTCCGTGAGAAATCTCAAACCACTTTCCGAAATGGAAAGGAACTTCTCATCCTGGACCATTTTTCAAACTGAAAAATGATTGTCCATAAATCAATAACACATCAGTGCTCCCTCCCAACCTGGGATTCATCTCTTCCTTTTTCAATAAGAAAGTTGTTTCCACGAGCTCCATCTTGAGTACACAAACTCTTTCATATTGAACAGAGGATTTACCAAAATGTCTGCTTATCTGCTCATCTGTGAAGATATATATTGGAGAAACACTTCTCCTTTCTGGACTTCATCATGGAGAATGTAATGCTTGATATCAATGTACTTTGGTCTTTCTGGAACACTGGTTTTTTGAAGGTTTCATATAGCTCTGATCATAATAGTTGAAATCGACTATTTTGTTTCCTGTTAGCTCATAACATCGTGGCAAGGGTCAAAATTGGAACATATACAAGTGGTACTTCTTCTGTCATAATGAGATCTTTGTCATGGATTGGTAATCCATCATCCTTGAGTTCTGAGTAACCATTCTGATACAGTATCTTTGTTATAGAAAGTTTTTCACCATGCTTCTGTTGTGCATTGGAGGTTCTCCACCAAGTTGTCTCATTCCATCTGCATACAAAGGTTTCTTCATGGTATACCTCAAAACCTTGAGGTTGTTCTACATACATTCTTTGTTTAATTATTCTGGAGAACAGTCTTTGCATTCATCTGATGTAAACTCCAACCCATGGATATTGCAGACGATATAATGGCTCATGTAGAGGTATGTCAAGTTTACTTGGAACAAGCAATCATTACAGTCTTCTCCCTCCATCTAGGAGAACCTCTAGTTCTGGATATCGCAATGATTTCATTCATAAGTCTTCCACAAATTTTTCTTCATCACAACTTTCATTTCTTCTGCTTGATTTCTTTTAGTGAGTTCATATCAGGTTGGTAGTCTTGTGATTCTCGATACAATGACTAGTTGTTCTAGCTTTTCCTTCTCTCTTGGAATCTTCATGTTCTTCCTCATGTTTTTATTTAGCTCTTAGGTTCATGGAGTTTTCCATAGATTCCATTTTCTGAATATTCCAACTTCTTTCTTTCATAATAGGATCATGGATGTGGATGGACAACCAGGGATACTTTAAGGCTTCTTTTCTAAGAAGACTAATTTTCATGGTTTCTACCATTGATGGTGTTAGAATATAAAATAATGTGTGCTTGTTTTACCATTGACGATACCCTCGTCACCCAACCATAGGATGAAGCCACCCTCCGAGCACCTTAACCTTGACTGAGAATTACTCTGGAAGCAAACCCTAGGCTAGATAGACAAACAAGGCGTGGTGCATCTTCCTCCAAGGATAGCACACCAACAATAGTTGATCAGATAGTCCAAACCCTAGCCAAGAGATAGTACAAGCTCATACTGAAAACTAGTTGCTGCTGCAGTTGTAGCTGTATCTCTCCTCCACATGTGCGCACCAAACTGGGAACTGCAGTGTGCACCAAACTAGGAACTGCAATTTTGAGATGTGTCAAATGAGAACTGGCACCCTGTATTTATAGTGGTTCTGCCGGATTTGTTGGGGCCGACTTCTCCTTCTGGATATGTGTCTGTTCACTATATTATTATTATTTATGGCCAACTTCTTCTCTTGGAGGCTAATAACCTAATATAAATTATCTTCTTGAGCTGACAAGACTTCTAGGGTTATTAGCCAACTCATTAGGGTTTTCTCTTTCTTTCTAGAGTCTTCTATTCTCGTCAGGTTCACACGTGGAGGTAAATACCTCCTGTAGCTACCATAATATTACGACTCCCTCCTAGCTAGGGAGGTATTACAGGTAATGGTCTTGAACACAAAAATGTACCATTTACCCAGTAGCATCAATATAGCCGAATAGACTATTTCATGAATAAATCATGAGCATCGCCATCACCATCAGCTGCATCATCTCTCAAAACCATACTTCATCTGAGTAATTAGACATGATGCTGGATAAGTCACTCACACCATAAAGTGAT
>SNQJ01S0029774.1:0-14006 GCA_010110895.2 Picea sitchensis
TCAATTACTTGACATCAATCAATGACATCAATCAAACCAAACCATTTACATCAATGACATATGATCCAACAATCTCCCAAGTAATCAAACCATTGGCATCAATGACAAACCATTGGCATCAATGACAACATGATCCAACACTTAGCTCACGTTTGCAAGCGTGTATTAGGACAACAACAAGACCTTTGGAAAAGTGAAAAGGCCTCATGTCCATAACGATCCACAACTTGCAAGAGTATGAGAACAAAAGCTAACCTTGTCACTCTATTCAAGATATGAAGATATCGTACAACGCCAAATGAGGGACCTTTGCAAAAGTGCAAAGGCCTCATTTATATAAAGTCTTATGACTCTTGGCCTTCTACCTACTTGACTTTTTTCCTTCCTACATGACTTCTTCCTATCTTATTTGGCCATCCTGCTCTACAAACTTGATCTATTCCAAATAGGATGATGAGAATATATTTACAATAAAATATTTAAAAGTACAATACTCCATCCATATGCACTTTCACTCAAAGTTTGTCTTCTAGTGATTGCAAACTTGACAATGCAATAACTTGCATATCATAGGCCTCCTCTCCTTTTCCCTTGAAACTTCACCTTTTTGGAGACCATCTTCTTGTTAGTATTTTTGGATGGAGGTAGCTTGGTTTTTCTCCCTGTTTTGATTGTCCAACTTTGCCTTAGACATATTCTTCACAATTTGTATGTGTTCGTTCGCCTTGTTCCAAATCTACACTTTTGCCTTTCCCATTTGAGTTTGATTCTCTTTTACAAATCTCCAATAAGAAGCCTTGATGCACAAACTTTGAGATTTGTTGTCTTAAGAGTTTTTGGATTCCAGTGGCTTTCTTTTCTCTCTTGATGCACAAGCTTTGAGATTTGTTGTCTTGAGAGTTTTTGGATTCCAGTGGCTTTCTTTTCTCTCTTGATGCACAAGCTTTGAGATTTGTTGTCTTGAGAGTTTTTGGATTCCAGTGGCTTTCTTTTTTTCTCTTGACAAAATTTGCCATTTAACACAAGAAAACTCTATTAATCATTCAATGCAACCTTTCAAACATAATGCAACCTTTCAAACATAAGCAGTGTGTTTTGGTGAGAGTTTTAAGATGTACAAGTATGTAAGCCATCGAATTATCAATAACTATTGCCACTTGATGCACATCAGAGACCAATGTATCACGTGATGTCTTTTTCACACTGAAGTTTCTTCCATCTATTCTCATTAACACCTCTTAAAAATCTGCAGGAGACATAATTGAAAACATGCTATTAATTCCACTTGCTTTCAAAAGAAACTGAAAAGGGTTCTAAATCAAATCAAACTTCCCTCACGGCAATATCATTGAGCATTCAATTGCGGAATTCTTAAAAGTCCAGCTGTAATACTCCATGAGATTTTTGGTGGTAGTTTATGGCAAAGCATTGTTGAAATTTCTGTAAAGCTTTTGCATTCGATTTGGGGCATTGGTGAGATCAAGAGGAATGATGCATGAGCATTCATTGGTGGGAATGTTTGCTGCCCAATTGCTTTATCTTTCAACTCCAAGAGGGCAAATATTTAACACAAAGAAGCAAGCTTTGATTGCTGTTTTTCTTGTATGTTTCTTTGCCTACTTTCTGCTTCGGATTCCAAAACTTCACTCTCATTTCTTCAGTCTTTATAAGATTTGCAGATTGACTCAAGCATGAGATCGAGCTATCAAATGCAAGGAACAATGAGTGAATGGTTTATATCACTTTTTTCCATCTGAAGTTTTTTTCAGGCAAGACTAGCATTCACTAAAGAAGTAAAGAAGTAGTCTAAACATTATATGTTTTTATTTTTGTTTAGTCATTTTTTTTTTTGACAATTTTTGTCTAAAATCCGTCCAGAAATTCAGAAGGATAGATAAAATTGCAGATTTCAGTGATTGAGATTACATATTGGGGTGCCCTGGGGTTTTTGAAGGTGTTGAATCTATTTGTCCATTCAAATATATGATTTAAACAATGTAAAATTAAGATTTAGTCAATAATTGATTTTCCCTATTCAAATGATACTACCAACAAAAATAAAAAAGATAAAACATTTAAACTACACCTTCACTAAATAGAAAATGAATCTATGGATTGCTCTAAACAGTTTTATCTTGAAACCATCAAGCACAAGAGAATGCAAACAAACAAGTTACCAACATAACTTTTCATGCAAATAAATAATATATTAGCAATGGATTCATCAAGAGATTTCTGCACTCTTTTTCACTTACAGACGAAGTCACCCACTTATCAAGTTTGATAAAATTCAACAGAGAATTCGACAAGGTATACATATATATTGTTAAAAATATCTTTTATATTTAAATTATGTGATTTAATTACTTTTTAATACATCATAAATCTATATATTATGTGTAACTTACTCTCTCTCTATATAAATTATATATAACTTACTATAGATAAGATAAATTTATATATGTTAATATTAAATGTTTAGTAATCATTGCAAGCATTTTTTAAACATATTAATCCTATAAACTTTAAACCTTAAATAAGTTAATAACCCATGTGCGTAATACTAAATCCTTATCAGCTCATTGCCCTCTTCAATGTTTAATTCATGTCAGCTCTCTTCGACGAGTGATTTGCAGCTACCCTCCGCCCGTAGGCTCTAACTTGCATAATGTGTTAAATGAATACATTGGTAGCCCTTCAATGGTAACACTACTAGAGCCACCCTTGACTTGGTGTGGTGTGTTCCTGCTTGCATGGGTTCTTTTTCTCATGCCATCAAGATGTATACATTTTCCTTATTCTCCTTCCGTTACATGATGATCTTGCATTACATCACTCCTTAGTTCTTCATATGACTAGCCATGGCATATCAACTCTTTATCTTTTACAACTTAGATGACATATGCACTCGTAGATGGTACACCATGTTTTCACTACACATGGTCATGGTACTTTGGTTTAATTTGTTTTACTTCACTTGATGTGTGGTATGTTTTCATGTATGTATTTGGTACTTAGACATGGTGTTATAACTTCTAAGTTAGTTGTGAATGTGGTAAACACTAAAGTGTGATCTAATAACACTTCATAACAACAAATTTTTATTATTTTGCCTTGTAATATTATAGGGGACATAATTATCCTTTAGAAGTGTCGTCAAGTCTTGGGCCAAGTTGTAATACTAAGGATTTGTTCAAGGTAGTGCATTTCACATCCTTAATCATAATTAACACCTTACACCTTTCCCTTTCACTTCCATTCTTTTCATAAAAAGTTATTCCCGTTCATATTTGACCTATCATATGTCATTCAACAAGGTCTATCTAATAAGAAAATGAAGACTCATGTATAATCCTAAGTCAAACAAAAGCTAAAAGGCTAGAGGGGAAGAGCAAATAAAACAAGTATAAAAATCTAGAGCTATGCCACCTCACTAAAAGGCCCTTACCCCTAAGTTCCATGCTTAATAATGCAATTCTAAAGGACTAATAAATCAAGGAAAATGTTAAAGGGGTAGTAAATCTAAGTTAAATGCTCCCTCTTAAAGGCTTACACATGGAATTAATGAAGATTCCTAGCTCTTGAAAGCTAGTTGGACAAGACACAAGATCTTAACATCATCACACATGACTTTGAGGACCAATACAGAAAGTTTCCCTTTCTCTTTCAATAAGTTATCCATCATATTATTTATCTCTAACTTAGTGATATAGGAAATACCTCTTGTCTTAGGATTTGTCACATGTAATAAGGGTTAAGTTTGTCCCCTCCATGATGAAACTTAGACACATTCTAAAATTATCTTATGTTATAATGTTGCTAGAGGAGATCACGTGGTGTGCATCACCTAATGACTTGTAAGGGGGTTAGACCCATCACTATAAGTGGATGCCCTGTGTTGGGATTTGTGTACATGTATCGAGGGTAGCATCTATGCCTTGGGATTCATGTACCATGCCTTGAGATTCATGTACTTTCTCTGGGATCCATTACATTGCATAGGGATCCATGCCATTTTACTTGGATCCATGGGATACATGCCATTTTTCTTGGGATTTGTGACATTGCATTGGGATCTATGACATTGCATTGGATGATGACATAGAATCCACATCATCATAATGCGCCACATGGACCATTCCTAGTGAGCACACTTTCTTTCATGGACATATCCTCTCACATGTATGACTTACTTGGCCTTGTTGACCATGTGTGGGTTTGTTGGGGTCAATTATGAGGTTGTTACACTCTTGGACTAATTGATTATAGGTTGTTATAGTTGGTTATTGCTCTATTGGACTACTCACATGAGAGAACACCTCTTTCTTGGTGCCACATGTACCATTATATGCTACTTTCTCGTGAGGCTCACCTCTCTTGGTTGACTGATCTTCTATACCATATTGTTTATCCTTTGCTTCATGGATTTGGTTAGGAGGGCACACCCTTTCTTGGGCCCTTTGTTGATTTGATGTATGACTTGGATGAGTTTATTGGGGCATTTAAGATGGTGCACCACTTATTTCCTTATTTTATTTGCTTGAAGTGGTATTAGACCATGGTATTGAGGGCACCTCTTGTATTTGTCTTTGGTTTTGCCAGAGCACCTTGTATTAGCTCATTATTTTGTATTTAACACATGGTATTTAGACATGGTTTAGTGAGACACCTTATCTATATAAGGGGGGCTCACTTTTGTTTGTAACTAGTTGGAGAATAAGATAGAAACTATTGTCTAAATCTTGTTGAAGTTGTTGTCTATCTTGGTTATTTTTTTTGAGGGTTTATTTGTTAAAGGCTATCAAGAGTGTTTGTATGCAACATGTTATGGTTAGAAGTTAGCAAAGAGCCATAGTAGAAGTGTCTTGCTACAATTGGAGGAGATCGTGAGGTAATATTAATTTCTTCCTATCTTTAGTCATTTATCTCTAGATCTAGGGCATTGATCATCACAAGTCTTTGTTTAATTTCTAGTTCTTGTTGTAGGATAGAATAAGAGCTACTCTTTGCTTCTTAGAAGAGTTGGTAAAATACTCTTTTCCCCACTAAGATATTAAAACATCCAAGTATTTCTTGGGGAATTTACTCGGTGCACCTGACGATTTCCTAGAATCCCAAAGCCTAATACAAGGATCAAGCCTCAAGAAAGATTAAGTGTGACCCCACAATCCAAGTGGAAATCAAGCACTAGTCTCCTTTATTTTCTTTCTGATCCACTTTTAACTTTTAATTTTCTTTTACTTTATTTGAAAGCAATCTAGAGTTTGATCAAGTTAAATTCATTAATCCAGGTTGCAATTTTTTAAAGTCTATAGGCTATTTTTTCTGATCTAGTTTATACTTGACTCTTTCTTTGCAAATCGTTTCATCATATGCTTTAATCTTATTTTCAAACGTTTTGCATTTTCACTCGAATCTAATGATTTGAAGTCAATTTTTTTTTTTTGGGATAAATCTACGTGATACAATCTTTGTGGATTTAATAACATTTGAACGAATGGGCTAAAACAAAGTTTTAATAATTAAGTTTTAAGTCTATTTTGTTTGCTAGAGGACATAATTAGTTGAAGTTTTGGGTATTATTGGCACCATATTTCTAGAATGTGTCACTTGACACACAATCTATTAAGTTGCATGCACTAACGCTGAACGATTTTACTCATTACATTTAACATTGCCTTTGTGGAGTTTGTAATTCTCTAAGTGCTTGACGCCTTTAGCATGAGGGTTTAAAAATGGTTTGGCATATGATTCCTTGAACATTTCATTTGATTTGAGATTAAATACCAAAGATACACTAAATCGATGCTAGCAAGCCCTCAACGCTTAGCCCCTTAATCATTGCAAACTTGGTCAATTTAGTTTGTTTTTTCATGGATGGATGGATCTAACAAAATGATGATGACTGGATTGAACATTCTCTTAAATCCCAATGAATCATATCATTTTGAAACTTGTATATGATTGATAAACTGCTGGTTAAAGGTCTGATCATTGCTTAGTAAATATTGGGATGCTCCTTTTCACAATGTTTGGCATTTTTGTGATCTAATCAACACTAAGAAGTAAACCGATGCTAAAAATACTGAATGAATGCAATAAATGCTAATGAGTCACATTTTTTGAATGCTGGTTTATCTATTACTATTCACTGTTTGAGGGTTTCTGAGGATTGTTTCAATGGTATATGGTTTGCTGAGCGTTCCATTCTATCCTAATCGATGATACTATTTTGCCATGGTTTGTTGCAATCTTGTTTCAATTGAATTGTTTAACAAATTTGTTTTCCAATGGAATGATGTTGGTTAAGGTGACCTCTGCAGTAAGACAATAAATCCAGTTCGCTCTATATTCCAAACAAATTACATTTGAGGTCACACTTCATAAGGTTAAATGATGGGCTATTGTTCTCAGTGATTTCATCATTTGAAGAATCTTAATTTGCTGAAGTAATTCTTTGGTTTGATTCAATAATTAAATCCTAAATAGACCTAAAAAATAATCTACTCTCACATCTGCATATTATTCTCGTTGGCTGATAAAACATCACTGTAATATGGTAGTTTGAAGCCTTGTGTTAGTTGTGGTAATTGTCATTTGTTCTATGTGGAAAATTGGTCCATAATTTAAGCACTGAATTTTCTGTTCATGTTTGGGAATATTCACAATGCAAAGAACGCTGGAATTTTTGCGTTCTCATGAGATGATACCATTATCTCAAGGAACAATACTTACAACTTTAAAATATGGGCAATGATTAAGTAACATGCAATATGAAATCATGGTATATAAGTTGATGGTTGGTTTCTTAAAGTCTGGAACAACTTTTCCATTTTTTCATATGGTAAATGGTTCATACACAATTAGACTGAACATGATGGTCACATGCTTTGTCATTTAATTTGCTTTCTAAATCATTCACTTGAACTACTATCTATGCGTTTTTGGGATTTCAACTTTGAGCACATGTTATGAATGGTTTATCACTAGTGTTGCTTGGTTCATCATTGAATATTGCTACACTAAAAGTGCATTTGAGCACCCTTGGATAAAGTGTTTATGAACATCTCTTGATAATTCATAACAATCAAATCGGGTTAACTAAGACAGTCAAGATTCTAGAATTTCACTTGGACACTTGTGTTAATCAACTTGCATGCTTAATCACTTCTTTCTCATACAAAGCAAATTGGTAATTTTTGATAAGATTCACAAGTCAAATCAAGCTAACAAGACACTTCCACTTTTTACAACGAATTCAGTTTGTTTGGCCATAGGGATCCCCCCTAGACTAGGATAGTGTTATCACATAAACATGTAGGGGTGGTGTTTTCCCTAAGGTGTGCCCCCTTTTGGCGATCAAGGGGAGGAAGCAGGTCAAAAACCCACTTTTCCTAAGTCTCGGTGATCCAACGCATATGATTTAAAGGATGCGTGGATTTGGGCGGCCACAATCCACGCGCCCAGATCTACGGACGAGGTTTGATTCCAGCCCCCCCCGTCGTTCTTCCTTTAACGACGGGGGGGGGGATCTGATATGGTGCCACGCAAGTATAAACGGTTGGGATTAAAGCGCCTAGATCTATGGCTGAGGTCCAATTCTGGACCCCCCTTGCTTTTCCGCCTTTAACGTAGGGGGGGGGGGGNTAACCGGTTCCCCCGCGGGCCCCCCACTATCCTGACATCTGCCCCCAAAGCCCTCTCGCCAGTCCTATCCTTCCAGGTGTCCTCCACTCCGCCTCTATCCTTTCCTTGTCACACCTCCTGCTCCCTCTGGCCTCTCGTTGCCTCACACCTGTCCTCCATTCTCCCAGGTGCCATGTCCCCTTTCCCTTCGCTCCTCTTGATTGCCTCCACCTGTATCTTCTCTCCACCTTCTCACGCCACGCCCTCTCGCTTCCTGCCACCTGTCTCCTTTGTCACCTCCACCTATTGTCTCCTCACTTGCTGACTCATCACACTTGCGGCCTCCTCTTTACTTTTCCATGACACCTCACCTCATGGCCCAATGTCTCAGCCTCGGTGTCCCCTCCACCTGGCCACCTTAGTCCGATTTTTCTTGCACCCGTCGCCTCATCCTCGTCCGCCTAGCCGTCCCTGCCAAAGTTCAGCTCAGCTCCGGACGGTGAAATGAGAAGGCCTCCACGTCTCAAAGGTACAAGGTTGATCGGGCCTTTCCCGATCCCAAGGAAGCAGTTATTGGAGCAGTTGAGGGTGGGCGGACATCGTTTCCATCATAAATGGAAAGTCCAGAAAGGGACTGTCAGCGTGTCAACTCATTTGCAGGCCCATTCTGGAACACAATGGCATCTGATTGAGGTGCATGACTGTCTAGAAACTGCATGCATAGTCTGCCAGTAAACATGCAGTCGTAATGCCTTCAATGCATGACTCGAGCTTGCTGCTGGGGTTTTGCTCTGAGTATATAGACTCAGTTTTTGTATTTTTGGAAAGGATCGATGGTTGAGCTATGCTCCTGACTGTAAAGTTTTTTTAGGAAGCTCTGGTTATGTATTTTGATTTGAGACTGTCAAGTTAATGGAAGTCAGTTTCTCTTTCTTTCATTTGGTCTGTCAAGCTGTTTAAAACACTTGTAATTGGAAGATCCAGTCGAGGGTCACGATATTGTAGGATGATGTATCGTTGATCACTGCAATCTTTGCACTAGTCTTAGGCAGTCTCCCGCGTTATCTTTTTCCTCTTGTACTGAATAATTCGGAATTGGAGGATCTAGTCGAATGGTTGTGGCTGCATAGTATGATGTAGGCTTGATCAGTGTGCAGTTATGACTGTGTTGTTTAGGCACATTTCAATGTCCCGTTTTTCTTCCTCGAGCTGTTGGAAGGTCTGATGCCCAGAGTAGTCTCCTCCACCTTTCTTCCAAGTCTTCCCTCTACTCTCGCTTTAAACTCAAATTCCTGACTGAAGTTAGTTGCGGCCCTCACTTCCCTGTACATTTCTGGCCTAGTTTTCTGAGTTAAACGATGTTGTTCTGAGTTTACTCCCATCTGATCACCCCTTTAAACAAATACGTGACATAAAATTGATGGACGTCGAGCTCTGCTCCTGCTGCAATCCAGGAGTGACTTCTGACGCTAACATTTCTGGCACCGTTGCCGGGGACGAAGTTGAAGATTTTCCCCGGGATTGAACGACATTGAGCCTTTGATCCTGAAGGTGCATCAAGTATCAGAGCCCTACAAGATTGTTATTGTGCACCTGGCGACTCCATTGTGACGACTCTGTGGTGTTAAAGCTATTGCTTCCATTGTGGCTTCCAGAGGCAGGCATATGAGGTCCACCCCTCAGTTTCCCTTGACGATACGTGAAGTAGATCCTGAAAAACTGATCAGAAAAGGAAAGGCCCTAAGAGAAGGAGCTTCTACTGTCGAACCAGGTATTTCCGATAGTTCTCACTGTCCTTTGTTAGAAACTCCAATATCTACTTCTCAGTTTTCTATCAAACCTCATGCTGGAGTTTCTAGAACTTTAAATTTCAGGAGTGTTCCTATTGAATTTTCCCCTCCTGGTCTGATATCGGAGAGAGAAATCCTTGTCCCTCCTTTCTCCCCTGAAGTTGTTCCTTGGTTTAGACCCAGGACCACATAAGATTTTCCCACTCCTAGCTTTTTCACCCCTCCTCCTATTACTATTGCTACTACTGCAGAAAGAGAAGCCTCTGTTGACTCAAGCCCTGTAGCCTTTTCTCTGAATCCTCTGCTATTTCCTTTCCCTCCTGCAAGCTCTGTTCCAGTTTCCCCTATCCGAACACCTTCTCCTCCTAGTTCTCCTCCACCTAATATCCCTATGGTAGGTGCTAATCCCCCTGTAAATAGAATGGATGCCATTGTGGCTGCGAGGTATGCCCCTCTAGTTCTACCTCAGCCCTTGAATGCTCTCCTTGCTGGAGATTACCCCAAATGCATGCCTAAATTCACCAGAGAAGAAGATGTAACTGCTGAAGAGCACCTTGCTGCCTTCTACAATTATGCAGACAGCCTGAACATCGAAAATGAAGATGTCTGGATGAGAGTTTTTATCCAGAGCCTTGATGGTGAGGTTATGAAATGGTTTAGGGGACTGACCCTTGGATCTATTGTTGGGATTGAAGCTCTAGATAATACTTTCTTGAGACAATGGGGAGACAAAAAATATTTCATGTATTACATGACAGAGTTTGGGTCCTTGAAGAAAAAGAAAGAAGAGTCTATCTCTGACTTCTCCAAAAGATTCAATAAGATGTACAAAAAGATCCCTGCTGAGATAAAGCCCTCAGAAGCCTCTGCTAAGATTACTTATGCTAGTGATTTTGACCCTGATTTCTGCCTCCTGCTCAAAGAAAAAAGAGCTACTTCCTTGGCTAACATGCAAGATGTAGCCCTGGAAGTAGAATCCAATGTGTTGGCAGTTAACAAGCTCATGAGCAAGTCTGACAGAGACAGAGGGAAAGGAAAGTCTGAGGCCTCAACCTCTGGTTCTTCTATAAATCACCCTCAAGTGGATGAATTGACCAAGATGGTGAAGTCCTTAACTGCAAAAATGGAGAAGATGAAATTTGAGGGGAAGCAAACATACAGAAATCCTCAAAACATTGATAACAGAGGCAACTTTAGGAGGTCGAATAAAAATGTTCCTCAGATGATGCCAAGGGAACAAAGGAATAGAGATAAAGATGATCAGAGGATCCAAAACCCTCTCCAAAATAACCTTGTTGTTGATGAGGAAGGAGAGGAGATAGATGAGCTTGGTCCTGAAATCCATTGTTTTGGAGATACCTCCCCTTTCCCCCATTTGACTCAATTTGCATATGAAGAATCCCTCATGAATAGTCAAATCAATGAGCTGAGTAAGGGGGAGAAGGCCAAAGACAACAGTCCCAACAGGTATAACCTCAGGTCAAAGAAGAAAGAAGGGAAGTCTGATATCTTTGATCAACCTCTTCTAGCAGAAAAGTCTGCAACAAACACTGCCAAAGAAAATAAAGCTCAAAATCTCTCACCAATAGCCAAAGACCCTTCCCCCGAAGTGAGAGAAATTATGAAGCCCCTTTCCTCCAATTTTGAGCATGAAATTCAAAAGATCAGAATCCCTGTCCCCCTTTCAGAGCTTGTCAAGCACAAAGATTTCAAAAATTTCCTCTCTAAGCTGTTATAGCCCGAGCAACCTTGCCATTCCACAGATTCAGTAAATCTCCAAGATGAAAAGCCAGCAGTCATCCTAGGTCCCATGATAGAATACAAAGATGATTCATCCCCTCCCTTCTACACATCCTTGAACATTCATGACAAGGTGCTGCATAATTGTCTGATGGATTCTGGGGCATCTCATAACCTCATGCCCAAAACTGTCATGGAAGATCTCGGGCTGGAAGTCACAAAGGCCTATCATGATTTGTACTCTTTTGATTCTAGGTGAGTGCAATGTCTTGGAGTTATCAAAGATTTGGTGGTAACATTGTTTCAATTGCCCATGAAGAGTGTGGTCATGGACATTGTGGTAGCTGACGTTCCTCCCAAGTTCGACATGCTATTGTCAAGATCTTGGATAAAAATACTTCGGGGAACCTTGCAGATGGACCTAACCTATGCTACCATTCTAGTCTTTGGAGGGGAGCACAAAATATTGTACATAGAGGCTCAGTTGGATTACATTGTAAGTGATGAAGCAAATCGCACCAATCATCCCATCTTTGTTCTTGACACTGATTTGGGATCCAGCTTGTTGTAGCTCACCAACTCCCCTGAGCCTCCTCTTCAACTTAGAAAGAAACCAATTATCCCCCATGAAGATTCTCCTTCAACTAATTCTGTGTGGAAAATGTTCTTTGATGGAGCTTCTTCTAAAGATGGCATAGGTGCTAGGATAGTTTTTATTTCCCCTCCTCACGAAACTATAACTCTGTCATACAAGTTAGAGTTTGAAGCTACAAATAATGTGGTAGAGTATGAGGCTCTAGTTTTGGGCTTGAGAGCAGCAGAGGATATGGTAATAAAGGAAATATCTGTGTTTGGTGATGCTGAGTTGATCATCCAACAGGTCAGAAAGATCTATCAGGCCAAGCATCCTCGGCTGAGGAGTTACAGAAATGAAGTATGGGACCTCATTGACAGTTATTTACTAGCCTTCAATATATCATTCATTGCAAGGGAAGAAAACACTGTTGCTGATTCTCTGGCCATTTCAGCAAGCAATTTCAAAATTCCCCTGCCACCCAGGCTCAGGTATGACATAGAAGTGAAATACATGCCCTCCATACCTGACAATGTCAAGCATTGGAAGGTTTTTTAGGATGACCTTGAAATCAAAAGATTCCCGGAGACTGTTAATGAATTTTTAGCACTACACATTGATCAAGACCCTGGTTCTGAAGAAGATCTTCATGCTGATAATCTTCTGAACACGATTGCTGCTCATCACATTGTTCATTTGCCTAGCAATCACATCCCTAAAGGGTTGGTGCCTTTGGAAAGGCTACTTGACAACAATGACATGGCAGTAAAGGGAAACAACTCAAAAGAGGATGCAGAGGTGGCTGAGTGCAACATTGGCACAAAGGAGAATCCCAAGTTTGTCAAGTTGTCCAGAACCCTGTCAAAGGAGCAAAGGGGTGAATATATTGAACTATTAAAAGAATTTGCTGATGTATTTGCCTGGACCTATGAAGACCTCAGAACGTATGACACAAATTCCAGTGAGAATAAGATCCCATTGAAGGAGGAGGCCAAGCCATTCAGATAGAAGCTAAGATAGATTAATCCAATGTTTCTACCTGTCATGGAAAGGGAGGTAAAGAAATTGTTGGATGCCCAAATTATTGTCCCTTTGAGATATTCTGAATGGGTAGCCAATCTGTTCCCAGTGAGAAAGAAAAGTGGAGAAATCAGACTCTGTGTTGATTTCAGAAACCTGAACAGGAGTTCAAAGAAGGACAATTATCCCCTGCCCAAGATGGAACACATATAGCAGAGGGTAACATGGGCATCCAGAATTTCAATGATTGATGGATTTTCTGGCTACAATTAGATCTCTGTTTTGCCCAAAGACAGGGAGAAAACAACATTCACAACTCCTTGGGGTACATTCATGTATGCCAAAATTACCTTTGGATTGATGAATGCAGGGGGAACCTTTCAGTGAGCCATGGACATTGCCTTCATTGGGAAAAGGGACCAATTTGTAGTCATCTATCTGGATGACATCACAGTCTTCTCCAGAGCTGATAAAGAGCACTGCTGCCATATGAGGAAAGTGTTCTTGAAATGCAGAAGGTTTGGACTTTCTTTAAATCCTAAGAAACCTTTGTTTTCCATGAAAGAGGGGAAGCTGTTAGGCCATATAGTATCAGTAGAAGGAGTAAGAACTGATCCCAACAGAGTGGAGGCAATTCAAGCCTTGTCACTTCCTAGGTCCAGAAAAGAGGTTCAGGCTTTCCTGGGAAAGATCAACTTTCTGAGAAGGTTTGTCTCCAACTTTGCTGAGTTGGTAAAGCATATCACAACCATGCCCAAAAAGGGAAATGAAGTAAAATGGGCTGCCGAATCCAGGGAATCCTTTGACCAAATAAAAAGGGCATTGACTAAGGCACCTGTGCTGATCAGTCTTGATTATTCCAAAGATTTCCTGATTTTTTCTTTCTCTTCTTTTGACACAGTAGCAACGATTTTATTGCAGAAAAATGAGGAAGGAAGAGAGCATCCCATTTCTTTCTTCAGTAAGGCATTAAGAGATGCAGAAGTCATGTATGAAATCATGGAGAAACATGCTTATGCCTTGGTTAAGGCCCTTAAAGAATTCAGAGTCTATGTCTTACATTCAAAAATCATTGTGTTAAGAACCCAATACTGAATACAAAAGCACCACAACAGATATAGAAGAACAATATAGAAAAACACAACTTTATTATAGAAACCCTTGAGGTAGGGCAACACCATACAATGGATCCTATTATGGAAGGGATCCTCTCCTGTTCACTTGCCTCTTCGAGGGGGCATCCTCCTAATGAGCTT
>SNQJ01S0029774.1:16923-36177 GCA_010110895.2 Picea sitchensis
GGGCCCCCCACTATCTTGACATCTACCCCCAAAGCCCGCTCGCCAGTCCTATCCTTCCATGTGTCCTCCACTCTGCCTCTCTCCTTTCCTTATCACACATCCCACTCCCTCCAGCCTCTTATTGCCTCACACCTGTCCTCCATTCTCCCAGGTGCCATGTCCCCTTTCCCTTTGCTCCTCTTGACTGCCGCCACCTGTATCTTCTTGCCACCTTCTCATGCCACACCCTCTCTCTTCCCACCACCTGTCTCCTTTGTCACCTCCACCTATTGTGTCCCCACTTGCCGACTCATCAAACTTGCGGCCTCCTCATTACTTTTCCATGACACCTTACCTCATGGCCCAATGTCTCAACCTTGGTGTCCCCTCCACCTGGCCACCTTTGTCTGATTTTGCTCACACCTGTTGCCTCATCCTCATCCACCTAGTTGTCCCTGCCAAAGTCCATCTCATCTCCGGACAACGAAATGAGAAGGCCTCCGCGTCTCAAAGGTACAAGGTTGATCATGCCTTTCCCTATCCCAAGGAAGTAGTTATTGGAGCAATTGAGGGTGGGTGGACATCGTTTCCACCATAAATGGAAAGTCCAGAAAGGGACTGCCATCTTGTCAAATCATTTGCAGGCCCATTCTCAAACACAATGGTGTCTGATTGAGGTGCACGACTGTCTAGAGACTACATGCACAGTCTGACAGTAAACATGCAGACGTAATGCCTTCAATGCATGACTCGATCTTGCTGCTAGGGTTTTTCTCTGAGTATATAGACTCAGTTTTTGTAGTTTTGGAAAGTATCGATGGTTGAGCTATGCTCCTGACTGTAAAGTTTTTTTAGGAAGCTCTGGTTATGTATTTTTATTTGAGACTGTCAAGTTAATGGAAGTCAGTTTCTCTTTATTTCATTTGGTCTGTCAAGTTGTTTAAAACACTCAGAATTGGAAGATCCAGTCGAGGGTCGCGATATTGTAGGATGATGTATGGTTGATCACTGCAATCTTTGCACTAGTCTTAGGCAGTCTCCCGCGTTATCTTTTTCCTCTTGTACCGAATAATTCAGAATTGGAGGATCTAGTCGAATGGTTGTGGCTGCATAGTATGATGTAGGCTTGATCAGTGTGCAGTTATGATTGTGTCGTTTAGGCACATTTCAGTGTCCCATTTTTCTTCCTCGAGCTGCTGGAAGGCCTGATGCCTAGAGCAGTCTCCTCCACCTTTCTTCCAAGTCTTCCCTCTACTCTCGCTTTAAAATTAAATTCCTGACTGAAGTTAGTTGTGGCCCTCACTTCCCTGTGCATTTCTGGCCTAGTTTTCTGCGTTAAACGATGTTCTTTTGAGTTTACTCCCATCTGATCACCCCTTTAAACAAATACATGACATATAACTGATGGGCGTCGGGCTCTACTCCTGCTGCAATCCAGGAGTGACTTCTGATGCTAACATATAGTTTATTTTCCTTTAGTCTAAAGTGAGAGGCAAGGCCACCGAGGTGACAATGGGTGACTTTCCTGAAAGTTGCTTTTAGGCTATCCCATTGAGGTTAAGATTTTTCCTCCTAGGTGAGAGTTTGAGCGGTAACATTTTGGCATTGTTGCCGGGGAAAACGTCCACTTACCAAGCTAAGAATTTCAAGATTCAAATTTTGATGAGCTTTGGATAAACCTATTTGGCGACTCCACAAAATGAACCGTTTCCAAAGATATATTCTACAAGAAGATATTCTGAAGGCACTCTTCCTTTGATCTAGGAACCTTAGAGATAGTTTCACTAACAAATCCATAGGATCAAGGAACCCCAAATTTTTGAAGATTACCTAGATTATCCCATTGTTGAGGATATCCTATACTTGTTTGAGAGTAATATTGCGCAAAACACTCAAGTCATAATGGGTGATTGGATTGCTGAATTGAATAGGCCATTTAAGTTTACAAACATTCAAGGCTATTGTAAAGTCTTCAGCTAGAAGGACGTGGGCACCCTCACCCAAGTCCTCAAGGAGACAGAATGTGGGGTTGCTCTAGCACCCAAGAGTCACACTAGTTGGTAAAGTGGGCACCTTGGACACGCGAACACGCCAAGGGGCTTTCCCAAGCATGAGGCGAAGCATGGTGAAAAAGAAACCAATAAAAGGGGCGCAATAACACGAGGAGCACACCATTCCCAAGGGATGTGAAGGTTGATGAGTGCACACTCTGTGAAGGGGTGCGCTAGTTCATTTGGGTGTATTGGTTCACAAAGGGGTGTGACATATCCAAAGGATGCGACAGTTCATGAAGGTGACGTCTAGAGTCCATATAAGAGAGCACACAGTGCACAACCAAGAAGGCATAGAGAAAGTGAGGAGGACAATATTAGCTCTGAGGTTATATGACATATTTGGACAAGGAGGGGTGAGCTCCCTTTTACCCCCCCATGCCTAGGGGAAATTAGAGGAGATCATGTCTCATGGCTTGTAAGGAAGACAATGATCCCGACCATGATGATGATCAAGATGTCCAGAGATAGCAGCCCACCAACCCCCCTCAGATTGCCTCTTCTACTTCATATCATCCAAGCTAATCACATCCAATCAACTCAGTGTATGGGAGATGGTAAGCCAACATCACCATGAAGTATGTTAGTTCTTCTTTCATTCAAAGTGTTGTGCGTAATATACTGGGCATGTGGATGAGTATCATTGGTTGTAGTTGGATAATAGATAACTATGTTTGTTTCCTTGTTTCACCTTGGTGGCTAACATATGTGCCCTAGTCTCGTGTTGTCACCACCTAGGGAAAATGGGTACTACTAGGGGGCCCTCACAAGGGTAACATTCCACTTCCCCACCATAATTAACACTTTGCGTCTTGGATCCTATCACGGTGTACTAAACTTTTATTATGGGTCATGGTCCATTCTCTCATGAGAAGAGGGGATGCAGGCCCATAAGTTGATTGCAGTTGATAAGCAACAAAAGAACAAGGAAATAATAACTCTAAAGAAAGAAAGGAAAAGTAGAAAAGGACTCTCAAAAGTTAGTCCAAACTTGAGCTCTACCCTTTCTGTGTTCGCCCCAGTCCCAAAGCAATGATGCTATAGCTTGAAACCTTATAAAGGAGACTTGCAAAATATGATAAGAGGACAAATAAAAAGGCAAATTAAGGGGTTCATAAAAATGTAGTGCTTAAAAAGTGGTAACTCAAGAGAAAGCACACCCTCCACAAAGGCGCTCGTAGAAATGGGCTCAATGACACCATAAGCCATGAAGTAAGCCCAACATGTACCACTATCGTACTTACTCTTGAAGGGTTATTTTCTTTCACTACTTCCCTCGTGACATATCCCTCTACCTAGGTCTTTTCTTTCATTTTTTTGGTTGGCACACCTAATAGGGTTAGATGAAAGTCCTCCCATATTCAAACTTTCCAACCTACATAAAGTCCCTAGTTAGTGTGAAATTTGAAGGGGATAATTGATGTGAATTATTCATGTGGCTTATATCTTAAGTAAAAATTTACTTTGCATGATTCAAGGATTGATATATCTTATGAACATTGGATTTACTTGATTTCATATTTTTTTTTGATCTGGATGTCCCTCACATGGTTCTTGAAGGATGCCCTAGGATTTCACCCAGGATGTTATGCCTTTGTTGCATAACATGGCACATGTGATGCAGAGCATTGAGTCATCCAGTGACTTGACACATTAAAAAATTGGCTCTCACATCTTTTGGACCTTGGATGATGGACTTATGGGCTTGATTTTGACAGATATGGTCACGGTGGCATAGAGATGGGAAAGAAGCCCACACCTTGGGATCTACACCCCAGAGATCATCTTACATTGGATGGAGGATGTTGCACAGGGAGATGATTGGAGGACATACAAAGACGATATAGAACCTTCTCCTCTTTGGAGAAGGTTTCCTTATAAATAAGGCTATCTCTTCATTTCATTTTCGTCATCACATCTCTCACATTTGTGGGATAGCTACTCTAGAAAATTTCACTATCTTTATCTCTTGTCTCTTGGATCTAGTGAACTACTCTTTGAGGAAGATCTTTTTGTGGATGATTTACTTTCTTGGATAATATCTTGTTGCAACTAAGGTTTCTCTTGGGATAGCGACTTTGATAAGTGAGTAATTTGATTTAAGTTTTTGTTTTCTCATGGTATAATTGTTAATTTCTATCTTGTTGCATGCTACTTTTTCCTAGTAAAACCCTAGGAAAGAGACATAAGTCTTTCTCTCTTTTAATAATTTTGTTCGTCCAAGATTGGTGAAGGCATTGAGAGATCTAGTCTTTTGCTAAGATTCAAAGGCTTAAGGTCCAAGAGGCTTTTCACCTTAAGGTTTTGATCTTAGTCACTTGATCCTCGACCTAGGTCATCTAGAACACATAAAATGACACCTAGGGCCCAATAGGATTTTCACTCTAGGGATCATTTTCTTTAAGGTTTAGTCCTAAGGCCTAAGAGGCTTTGCACCATAGTGTTTAAACCTCATTCTTCTAAATTATCTACGTCTCTCTTGAAGTGTTTCATTATTGACTCCATTTTCCCTAGAAAAGACAATGGTACTAGTCTAAAACCATCCTTGTGGTGAAAAATACCTTTAGAATTAGCACTCTCTCTCTCTCTCTCTCAAAGTAATTTAACTAATTCTACTAACTCTAATTTCAGCAAACTGATGACATTTATGGCTGATGTTACAAAGGTTTTATTCAGCCACTGGGGTTTACTTTAATTGCTACATACATACTTGAAATAGTGGCTAAAGTTACCCAGAATGATAGTCTAGCAATAAGATATTATTGTACATGTTGAAGGATTAAATCTTATGCTCAATTGCCATACTTTTGAGTACTTTTTCTTGTTGTTGTTGCAAAATATTAATTGTTGTTATATATTACTTTATTGCTGTAATTTTGCAAAAACCATTGAATTTATTGATTATCTAGTGTCTGAGAGGATATTAATGACTTCTATGACTTGTTAATTGTCTATATTATGCTTCAAATTGTTTATTGTCTCGTACATGTGAACCAATTACCTTTTTACCTTTCTTAACTCTCCTATACCTAGACCTAACACTTAGGTGACCAAGATAGGGGGTTGTAGGCTCGACTAATCTTTCTATTTGATCACTTGAGGTCACCAGGGAAGTCTCCCTTGTGTTGGACTTTCTTCCATCACCAAAATGAGGGAAGTATCTACTAAAGTGATAATGGTAGAAACTTCCAATTATCACACAAGATTGGGATCTTGTGGAGGGATTTGCACAAGTACAAATCTTGTGATAACACTCCCTCAAGGATCCAATTCGCTCCACATGGGATAACTTGTGGTGCCTTGAGGTGATTCCGGGGACAAAGTTGGGGCGACCTTCTTTAGGTTGATTCTAGCAGCAATCATGGTGGCTTTGGAGTTGGGGAAGTCTTGTCACAGGTTTGGGTGATGAATGCTATGAGACATAACCAAAGGTTTGTGTGAATTCTTGTGACAAAGAAAATACGATGAGTCTCATGTGGATGCACATTTGGGGTGCACTGTAAGAGTTGCAAAAGTTGTTGCGACAGACGAGTCTTGGTGCGACTAATCTGTGTATGAATGTCTTGATGAGGTGAGGCGAGTCACACAACTCTCCCCAAGTTGTAAATCAAGATGGTAGTGCTCATATTGTAACTATTTTACAATAATAAGACTTAGGTGGGTGTTAGGGATGTATTGATCCAGGTGGGTATTGGTGGCCACCCACCTATTCCATTGACTCCTCAAAACACAAATTTTCATTTTGGTAGTTTTTCTACACTTTTTCGGGTCATGAATTTCCTTGACATGGGGGAAAACCATAAGGAGAAAAAAGGTGATATTTTCCAAATTTAACTCATAAAACTTCAGATCTTAACTTGAAGTGCGTCACCCTGTTTTTCTTCCCTAGAAAAAATTCTGCAAAAAGAGCAAAAAATTCTTCCCTTCTTTGGCCAAGGAAAGTGCTCTGATACCAATTGTTAAGTACCTGAATAGATATGAAGATAAATCTCAAAATAAACCAATAATAAACAACAAACCATTCACCAAAATACTGAACACAAGAACGACGAGGAAAACATAGTCTTCAACGATTTCCATAGTGGGGCTTGCAGTGGCCACCTCTCAGGGATGTCCACCGCCCAAAAACTCATCCGAGTCGGATACTTTTGGCCCACATTGTTTCATGAATGCATCCACACTGTCAAGTGATGCAACAAATGCCATCTTTATGCAAACAAGGTACGAGCACCACCCGCTCTTCTACATCCAGTCATCACTGCCGACCCCTTTTGCAAATGGGGCATAGACTTCATGACTTGCAACCATCCATCTAGCAATGGACACAAGTATATCGTCGTGACAGTAGATTAATTTACCAAATGGGTCGAATCCATGCCTACCTTCAACAATACCGCTGACACTGCAGCGCGTTTTGTATTCAATCACGTCATTACCCGCTTCGGAGTCCCACTACAGTTAGTCTCTGATCACGGTAAACACTTTGAGAATCAAATCTTCATGGAACTCTCCTCAAATTTAGGCTTCTCCCATGAGTTCGCCTCCCCATACTACCCTCAGTCCAACAGATAGGTTGAGGTTGTTAAAAAAGTCCTCAAAACCATGTTGCAACGCACTGTCAACAAACATAAGACCAACTGACACCATATGCTGTTTTCAACATTATGGGATTATCGCACGACAATAAAAAATTCCACTGGTCTTACACCATTCCATCTTGTGCATGGAATTGAAGCCACCCTCCCCATTGAGTGTGAAATTCCCACCTTGCGCACCACCATTTGTTAAACTTTCTTCTATTATTAGGTTACTTTCAATTTACTAGATAACAATAGCATAGACAAGATCACTGAGAGAAACAAAATCACAAGAGTACAAAATAATTTATCTTGGGAAACCCTCAAGGGGAAGAAAACCCAACAAAAATTCCTTAATATAGATAGCCAATACAATGCCAAGATAATGAACCAGACAACATAAAATATCCAACACCGAGCAACACGCCTCTCTCTCTTCCTTCTTCCTGCAACCGACAACTGCAACTTCCTTCAAAACTTGCGCACTAGATGAGTGAGCTGTGTGTGTGTTCAAATGAGGCACTGGCCTCTCTTATTTATACAATTCTGGCACGTGTGGAAGTGTCTCTTCACTGGCAAGGCCAACTTATTCTTCTGGGTGGTTATAACCACCTTTAATATATTATGTGGCCTCTTTAATATATACTGGGGCCGACTTCTTATTTAGCCTATTACAATTAGGGTTTGACCAATCTGCAAAAGGGGATTTTGTCAATTACAATGACCAACATGATCAATCCACAAAAGGGGATTGATCTAATCAATAATAAATATATTTTATCTTTATCCACAAAAGGGGATAAGAATATTATTTGCAGTTACACAATATTTTAACACCATTGAGCTATTACCCGACACTGCTCTAATGGAGAAATTCTTGCTGAAATTAGAGTGGTTGGATGAAGATTGACGATCTTCATTACAAAACAATGAGGCAGCTAAAAAATGGTCTAAATCCACCTTTGATTGCCATGTCAACCTTCGCTCATTCAGTGAAGGAGATCTCGTCCTAGCCTACGATATCGCTCACGATACTTTCGGCCATAGGAAATTTGAGTCATTATGGCATGGACCCTACATCATCCAACACTGCCTCACTAAAGGCGCATACATTCTGGCCTCTCCAGAAGGCTATCCTCTCAAAGAACCCATCAACGTGTTGTACTTAAAGAAGTTTTACGCATGAGCGTAGTCACTCTACACTAGGCTTTTTCTTTTTTTCGTACACATTTGTAGAGTTTTTAGTCTTCTTTTGATCCCTTCATGACTTATGTTTGATCTACCATTCATGTTATTGAAATATGTATCCTCCATTGGCCTACCACATCGGTTACGCTGACTGAGCTAGATGTTGGACACAGAATCTCGCTTCGACCACTTTGGCTTTCTACACCCCCTCACATGAACTACTCCACTCCAACGACATATGTTTGGGCTCAACAACCAAAAATCAAGAAGAATACACAGCCTTCATTGGCCTCCTCGCCGAGGCCAGTCATTGCCAAATTCATCACCTTAACATCTTATTAGATTCCCAACTTGTCGTCTTGCAACTGAACAATGTGTACCATGTCTGCGATACTTGCCTCTTTCACAAATACCTGCAAGTTAGACTCTTATCTCGACATTTTGATTCCATTAAATTTACACATATTCCACAACAATTTAATCAAACATTAGATAACATGGCTAACCTAGTGTTAGATTGACATTTATCACATCAAGACACCATCTTACATACATAAACCATCACAAGTTTGTCACATCATATAGATTATACATCATAAAAAACAAAATATCATCACATGTAAACACCATGAAGATATCAAACATGTATATCCATATATATATATATAAATAGATCAATGTATCATCAATGTTTACAAAAAAGTACAACATGTACATCACCCGTAGGCAAGTGAGCCCCCCTTACCCCTATAGGTACAAAATGGGTGTCACACTACCCTATACAAAATGGACTCGCGGGCCTATATAAATACAAAAATACAAACATAGAACTCATGGTGCCACTAGAGAACCACCACCAGGTCCTCTATCTGTAGGAGGTGCCCCACTAGGTGGGGTCCTCCAGGTCCGAGGGGCATTCGACTAGTCATCGCTTCCCTCGCTATAGCTGCTTTGCAGACCAGGGTCCACAACTTTGTAGGGCCACCCACATGATTCTATAGGAATCTCTTTTCCTATATGTGGGATCACATACCCTTGGGCATGCGCTGTAGTACTACCTTCAACTGGTGAAGGAAATCCTCTAAATCCCCGCTAGCCTCTCCCTGGGGTGAAGGAGATGGCCTTGCACCCGGATCATCAAATCTGTGTCTCCGGTCGACTCTCTCCTCATCAGCTGGCCTCGCACCAGCCTCGTCCCTCCAACGTCTCTCTCCCACCTGTGACTCTACCCACGATGATATCACTGGCCCCTGACGAGCTGGCTCTGCAACCAACTTTGCCTCTCGGCCTCAGGGCCCCACATTTTCACAAACACAAACAAACGATAGAATAAACATCCATCCTTATATAAACATATGCTATACTATCAAAATCACAAAAACATAAAGTACACCAACACAACTCTCTGGTCCCAAACCTCCCTAGGAGGAAACACCATATCTGGGTCATGTTAGAAGTCCATCCCACCATATGGGAACCACAATATAATCTGTGGCATATGATGCCACACATGAACCAAGGTGTCTGTAAAGTAATGACTTCCCTCCCCACCTCCATGTCGTACCAAAATCGATGCCCACTGCATCAGTCGAGGCTCACATGGCCCTGCAGCTGGCAACAACACTCTTGGGGTGCAACATGGACACCCTCTCCAAAAAACCATGCCACCAAGATCGATCCAAAGGAAAAGTCATCGGAGTCGGTAGCCCGACACTAGTTAATCTACCCCATCATCTTGGCATGCAACATCAACCCCCATGTGAAAAAATCCCCATCCAACACTCTCTACATAATACTTAGCTGACCACCATTGATTCACTGAGTCGCTAAGGATCCGTAGATCCTCACAATCATCATTGCGATACACTGATGCAACAAATATTCCATCGCCTCGATACAGACCACCGAACTTGACATAATGTTCAGTCCCAAACAATACCTCCATGCCATGTCTACCAAATGTACATCTGCTGACAACTAGGGATCAACAGGTAGGGCCATCCCCCGGAAAGGGAGAACCATCAAGAAATAGACATCCTCCATAGAAGAGAATGTCAAATGCTGCTCCCGTACAATGAAGCACTGCAAATCATTGATCCACATATAAATCAGATAATGTAGCAGGTACTCCTATGCCCGTATCAGTGGGAAGTCAAAGAACTTAAGCAATCCACAGGCTGCCAAAAGTCTCTGACTGCCCGACTCCTCTCTCACCACCTTCCTGAGGTGCTCCCAGTCTCACTCTCTCCAATGGACTGGCATATTGAGCTGATAACATATAGTCACACAACCAACACTTGATTAACCATCATCCTTCATTAATGAAAAACTTAAAAAAATACAAGTTTTTTCAAAAACCCCAGCTTTGCCTCAAGTGCGCAACTGCCACCCCCCACAGGCGCGCACACATGCGCGACTGTTCTTCGCACAGTTGCGCATCAATGCACAACTTTCAAAGAAATAGATGCACATCTGTTACCCTCACAGGTACGCATACATGCACACCTGTTCTCAACATAGCTGTGCACTGATGCACAACTGTATGAGAAACAACTGCGCACAGTGTGCGACTGTAATTTGCACAGGCATGCATCCAATGCACACCATTTTTTCCCACCCACGCGCCCCTATGCATGGTTGTAACAATCGCACATCATGCGCGAGATAAAGAACTATACTCGTGCATATCAACATGAGTATCCTTCCTTCTCCCGTGCATTTGTGGGCCCACCCCTACAAACAACCCTAGTACAACCATTCGTACGACCTTGCTCAAGAAATAAACCCTATCTACTATGCAGGAGGATGAGACCACTAACCTGGCTCTCGCAAATCCTAGATCGGTTGCCTCAAACTACCGTAATCATAAAATCTCCTCTAAATCCTTTCATCAACTCACTATGGCCACAGGTACAAATGAGGTGGCATTGTGGGCCCCACAACTATATATTGTCTCTTTTTCCAAACTTCCATGCTCAGTTAAAGGAGCTCAGAGTCTCTGTTTTCCGATCCGTCTTCAGCCACGTGATCATGATCTCACCGCCTACACAGTCACATTCTCCGGGTCCATCCATACTCGGCCACAGGGGATAATTTTTCTCACATCATGTCCAGGTACACATGCTCATGTTCAAAATTATCAAAAAATTGTCATATGTTCTTTATCTTCAGATATTGTTCACGTCGGGTATTCAGTTTTAATTTGTGCAGGTACTTAGTCATCATAACCTAGTGAGGCCCCTTCAGGTGTATTATCAACATTGGCATGTAATCATTCCCTCTGAATATCAATTACATCTCCCAGTCACACCCACCGACATTTTCCTTTAGGATCCCCACATCCGGCTCTGTAGTACTATCACCTCCTCAAAATTTTGGTACTGTCACTCGGTAGCACTCTTCCCCACATGAGTTGTCCCATTCATAGCCCCCCTTGGCACTTTGACACTCATGTTGTTTTCACCCCTAGGGATGCGAGTCCTGACAGTCTTATGCATTTCCAATAATCAACTGCATACTCCTTCTCCTCATTTTGCTAGCTTTTCCAATGGACTCCCAAGTTATGTCACCACGGTTCATATTTGACTACGCCTCCATAGTATCATTAACCCTCCATTTCCTCCACAATCAATTTTACCATCTATAGATTTCCATCCATTTCATTTACCTCATACAGAAACCCACCCATGGTGCCCCCACCCTCCACCTGTTCTCCAAGCAACTTGCACCCTCACATGCCAATCCATATTTCACTGGGGCTCTTGTTTCTGTATCTGTACACTCATCCCAAATTATTCTTTATTCATTTGGTCATTGTACAAAGCCTTTTTTTCCGACATTTACATATCTTTTGTTGTCTCCCTTGGCGACCTTCTTTTTATGGAAAAGTAAACCATGTCACCCTTGGTTGGGGCATTCATTATCTTCTACTCATGTTGACATCGTCCATAAACCCTGAGTATCCCACAATCCATGTGCCCCTAATCTCTGAGTTTGTCCACCTTGTCACGCCTCTGGCACAATTTAACCCACGTCTAGTTGTCCCCCTGACGTTAGATCTAGTTTTACGGTTGCTACCACTCATCCTTCACATATATCCCCAACCAAGGGCAGTCTCGAGTCTCACCACATCTTGAACTTGTTCATGTTCCTTATCAGTTCCTGTTCTTATCCAATGGATTTGATGAAGCACTTTTGATTCTTGGAGTCGCATCTCCCTCTCTGTCGACATCAACACAGTTTCCAGAAGTGAAACATTATCTTGAATCTCATTTCCTTTATAAATGAGGAGTCTCGGACGACACATCGAGAACCATCATTGATCTCTGTTTTCATTGACCCCCATGACATTCAAATTCAACACACTCTCATGTTACGGTGGGTCTTACTATATGACTATTGCAGTTGTTTTATACTAGCCTAAGACCTATGAATTTGTTAGGCCATCAATGCCTACGAGTCATTGACACTTCTTACAATCATCCTTTCCTCTGTTTAGAGTATGTTCACCATCAGAATTGTCATCTGCCATTATCAAACCGCCCCGAAGGGTGCTGCAGTTATATAGATCAGCATACAACTTCAGTTACTGCCATACATTTTTTGAGTTACATGACATGAGCATGGGGCATGCCCACCTCATTTGTATACATACTTTATTTTTCTGACCTATAGAAAGGTTTGGTCCCATAGTTTCCCCTCTCCTTCCAAACGGATCGCTCTTGCAGTTCCTCTCAACACTCTTCCTTACAATGGTACTCTCAGTAGAAGAAACATTGATGTATTTCGGTTATACATATGCTCCTAACCTCACACATTAGGGGTGCATTTTTTATCACTGAAATTTCATCTGCAACATCGTATGCAAATGGTTATAAGAATACAACATCTCCAAACACCTATTAGTTCACCTGCAACACCAAGAAAGCATTTCCAAGAGGCAAAAACTATAAAATTGGTCAAAACATTAACATGTGCTAAAAAACTAAAGGAAGCATGCACACAGTTCACGGGACAAACAAGACCATAGACTTCACAATGTGCCATATGCGCTACTGTGTACAAGAAAATCCATGCACACCTGTGAACGACACATTTATGGTTCTTTTCGGCCCCCCACCCACTTTTGGACCAACTCACAACTTGATTTGACCCTCAAATCTGAGCTGAATCTGAGTGGGGGGTTGGTCAAATACCTAAGGGTGCCCTAAAGGGCCCCTTGTTCACACTAAAGACCGGTTGGATATTACCTCAAAGGCAAGCTATAAAACGATGCCATAGGTGCACATTGAATTCAAGAATCTCATTGTATTGTTATGCTGCCTCTATTCTCCTACAAGAAACCTCTTTTCTTCTTGGAGCATACTAGCAACATCTCATTAAGCTATTCACCTCACCTCTTAAGGGAATAAGCTTGGATTTCTTTACCATTTTCTTTCTAGTTTACCATTTGTAAGAAGAGCTCTCACATAGGGGACTCAAGATCCCTCCCAAGGAGGAAGAGGGGATTCATAAGTTCCCCTTTCTCTATGGTGTTTTCCCACTAATATACTTCTCCATTGGTGGCATGAATATTGGTCATTTGTTTGATTAGTTTTGGTTCTAATTCACTCATTCATTTTAGTTTTATTTCATTAGTTGTTGTTAGCTTAGTTTTTTATTTTATTTCATGTGATTGAATTGTTTTATTCATACACTAACCCCTATCTTGTCTAGAAGACCCAAATAGACTTGCAAGTTCCCCTCTTTTTCTCATTCAAGTGATGAAAGGACACAACAATCATGATCAAACTTGTTGAATTTATGTTGATAGGTTAGAGAATGAGTTTGGTCAAACTGTTTAATCTTGGCCAAATTAGCTAGGTTAGAGTAATAATTAATCGAACAATTTAAGTTGGATTAATATGTTATATGACTAGGTTAGGAGATATGTTAGTGATTTTGTTTTCAATAAAAGTTGAAAAGGGATTTCAAAATACCCCTTGATTGATTAAATTTGATTACTGTAGCCTTAGGAAAATAAGATCATGTTGTAAAAGGGAGAAAATTGAGCTTAGCGCTACCCATCGCATATTTTTAATCCAAAGTTACTAGTGGAAAAGAAACTTTCGTGTGTAGTGGGTAAATCCCACAAATATTGTTAACGATGACATCCATCATTGCCCAGATCGACGGTCCTCAACACATATTGGACCCCCCCCGACCTTTCTTCCTTTAACGGTGGGGGGGGGGGGAGTCTGAAAAGTGGTTTTCCCCTGCGTTGGTCCCATTTAACGTGGTGCTCTCACAACATTTCAGACCCCTCCTCAGAAATTTTCTTACCACCTACCCCCCTCCCCTCCAAAATCCCTCCAAACCACTACCCAATACCACTCACCTCACTTCGCCACCGTACGCTACTTCCACCTGCCATATGTCCCATCCTACATACTTGTTACCCAATCAAATCGCTCCTCCTAACCGTTAACTTCCCTATCAACACCTCACGCCATAATAGACACCTCCATCACGCTGTAAAACCCCATTTCATCACCCTGTAATGCCATTTTACGATGCAGACACTGTGGACACCGTGCCAAAACAAGCTGTCAGGCCAACTGCCACAACCTCCACTGTCAACAGGTGCATTTTTCTCGGGTAATCATAGTTCTACCATTACTCTACCTTAAATCTTTGTAAATCATGCCCCCTAAGGCCAAATCTGCTGATACGTTCGAGAACTTGATCCTTCCCCCTCCTCTCGACCTTGACCATATACCTCTAGCGGATAAGGATTATAAAATCACAGAGCCGAGGTGCGAATTTGATTTCTTCGAATTGCACTCTTGGCTAAAAGACATATTTCTATATCAAAGCAATGAAATTGGACTCTGGGAGTCCAAATTGCCTCTGTATATGTTCCCTCAAACTTACCATTTCCCCGAATTCTCCCTCAAATTCCAAGATTTTTATTCACTCGGCCAAAGGGCCATTGTTGTCTCCTATGGTGAAACCCTATTCACAATTATCTATGAATCCATTGACCACATGTTTCAAATACCAAGAAGTGACTTTGCAATCCTATTTTCCATTGAAGCCCTAAATGACCTATACCAGAAGCTCACCTTCCCCCAAAGAGCCCAAATTTTTGAGATTTTTCTACTTGAAGACGCCCAATTTCCCAAGAAAAATCCCCCTTATTCATCATCCATCTTCACTGTCAAGGCCAACCAGATCATTTCCATACTTTTCTACCTGTTAGGTTATTTCTCAGATGAATGGGTAGATGAACCTATTCTAGGTTTTCTATCTATCTTTTCCACAGAAGAAAGAGCCACAATTAAATTTAATTTCAGTCAATTTTTGGCTGATAACATTCATGATCAACTTTTCAGGTTTCCAATAGAAGGAATGTTCAGATATTCCTTAATATTGGTTTATATGTTCTTGTTTTTTCAGTCAGACAGGTTTCCATGTGCATTTCAGAAATTAAACCAAGAAGGAAACCCACAGTCAGTGACCTCATGGACCTCATTGGTGAGGAAAAATTCAACATAATATAGCTTCAAGGACTTCATAGACCAGTTCTATCACCCAGTGGTTTGCATGCTGAAAAACATCATAGAGCCAAGGATCAATGAAGAAATTTAGAGAATCCTTCACCTTTCCGATTTAGCCAAGACAAGGGATTGGTATTTATACCCAAACCACACATAAATAAGAGTGTATGGGTGTGAGCTTCCACTTTAGAGATTGCCAAAATACCTCCCTATGAGGATTTTTTCACTAGAATACATTAGGTACATGGTTAACTCAGATGACATCCACTTCATTGAAACACAAAAGAAACAAAAACTCAGAATAAAGACTCAAATTGGCCCTTTCATCTGCAACAACAGATCAACAGGAGAGGAAGTAGATAACCTCTTGAAACATATGAGGTTTACTCAGAGTTCAACTTGGACTTATGACCCATTTGGTGTCATCTCAGAGCTCAGAGTCAAACAAAGCATCACTTCTTATGCTCACACATAGAAGCCGAAAGTGTAGAAGTATATGAACCAAACAAAATGGCAAGAAAACACATTGCTAGAAATAGAGGAACAACGTGCCTCTGTCATTGCTTCACATACCAACACACCTCAAAAGAAAACAAAGAAGAGATAAATAAATGCGGTTTCTCCTTCAGTCACAGAGGTATCAACCCATGACTTCCAAGTTTATAGAAAGAGGGCCAAGACCGGTCATGCACTAGACTTGCTCAAGGAAGGAGAAGTGCAGTCCACCATATTCATGGAGGGACCACACTTTTCATCCTTCTCAAATAGTTAGTTCATAGTGTCTACACCATCACCAGCATCTCAAAGACAAACATACACTACTCTGACAGTCAAATCATCTCATGAGCAAACATGGTCAAATATTTTTGACAAGTACAAACAAATCAAGCAAAGAAATGAGATCCTCAAGAACAACACCTATGCTCAGTTTTGGAAGCATACCTCCACTTCTCAACATAGGTTGTTGTTAGCATTTGACAGAGAGAGAGGAAGAATGCAAATGACATTCTTGCAAGCACAAGTTCCTCATCCTAAAACAATTGTAGAATATAAGAAGACTGCCTTTGAGTTTGATGTAAAGGATGTCCATCCAGTGGACCATATGGATATGCATAGGAAGAAAGGAGAGATGATATTCTCTAACTTAACCAACACCTCAATCACTGCTTCAAACTTTCAGGTATTTTTGAACAACATTCAGTCCCAATTGAAGCTGGAGAAAATCTCTTCTTTGGCCAAAGACAACAAAATCAAATCATTAGAAGAATTGGTGTTGAAGATTGGGTATGACCCAAAAAATGTCAAGGCAACAGAGGTGTTATTGAAGAAGAATAATGTTGTTATAACATCTCTAAGAAAGAAACTAAATCTTCCAGTCACAAAAGATTCGCAAGCCAGAGAAGTTGTTGAGACTGAAGGCCACAAAGAAGAATTGTTGAAGCTTATCATGGAACATAATGGATAGATAAGAGAAATGGAAGAAGAAATGGATAAAATGATAAAGGAAAAGGAACAAAATGTGCATATGTCCATGATCCCATTGGAGGCAATCCCTCTGATAGGAATTATAAAAACAAAATCATCCACATCAACAAAAAAACCATTAGCAATCCCGGTACAAGTTTTAGATGCATATGAAAAACTTGTAAAATCCATGAAAGACATGTCCATTCAAGGGGAAGAGATCAGGAAATTATAGGAAGAGGTAAAGAACCTACAAGAGTTGAATTCAATGTTCCAAGTCAGTCACCAAGAAGAGATGCATAAGTCTCAAAGGCTTAGTCAACAACTACAACAACTACAGAAAGAGACTGTCATGGAACAAACCTTAGCCCAAGCTAAGGAAAATATTTGGGTAGATATCAACAAGTCAATGTCAAAAATTTGTCCATCCATACAAATTATCTTTGAAGAGCATGAGTTAGTATAGAAGGCCAGAGGAGAAATTGAGATCATCAAGGAAGAGTTTGGAGAGAAGCCCACAGAGGCCAGTGAAATTATCGGATTTCTGAACTCCAAAAACAAGCAGGAGTTAGAAGAAATAGACATTGAAGACAAAACATATACCATCCTTGAGATTAATAAGGTCCTGACCAAGAAAGGATTGATGTCGTAGCTAGAATAAAAGGCCCAAGTGATGGACATAGGTGTGCAGATATTTTTCAGTAAGTTTGAAGTGCTACATAAGAAATGCCTTCCTGGATTATTAGTGTTAAATGACAAACTAATCACTTTGCTTGATTACAAATAGAAGATGAGTGAAATGGAAAAGGACAGTTCAAAGTTTGCAGGGATACATGGAATCATTACCGATAAATATTTCCCGAAGACACTATAGTTGGACCTGAGTATTCATCATGAGATTAAGCATATCTTCATCACTAAGCCTAATTTTCCCAAGTATACTGAAATTGATGAGATATACAGGAAGTTACTCAATATTTCCATCCTAGGTAAAAAGAGATATGAAGATATATGTGCCTTAATTGAGTAAATACAATTTTGAGGTTCTAGTCAGCATGGAGAAGCCAACCAAAGTCAAAGAGATGAGTCACCAACCACTTCCACCAAATCAACACAAAGGATCCAATCAAATCAACAAATCCCTATATTTTGTATTTTAGAGATCTAGTTAGTTAGATATTCCTCCATAATATCCTAGTCATTTATGACAGGATCTGATGTAAAAAGTTTTATAAATACTTCTCCCTTCGAAATATTGAGGGTTGATTTTTCACCTAGGAGATATTGTGTAATTTTTCAAAGGATCAACCAGTAATAAAAGAGGCTTATTCACAGGATTCTTGTGTCATATTGCTGGTGATGTCTTTCTCTCTTTGTTAAATATTTTCTTATGCTCTATAATAATTTCATGTATTTCCAATTCTAATCATTAAAAGAAAGTAAAAAGAACATAATTTATCTTATATATATTGTCTTTGGTTTTTTAATGATCTATATGTTTTCATCTAAAACCGAGTGAAGGAATTCTTAATTGGTCCTCTGCTTAGTGGAATTTCCCCTCTTGTTCTCTCTTATTCATCCCATTTAATCTGAATATATCCAACAGTTTTACTACCCTTCCCCGTGAAGAAAACCTTATAAAAATCTGAATCTGATCCTCATCTTTAAGTACAGACCCCATAGCCCAATGGAAAATTAAGCATTCTTTCAACCAATTATTATAAACAAACAAAAACAAATTGAACTATCATAACTAGACTAACATTTAAAACTCAAACAAATCTAAATCTGATAGAGAGATTCCTCTCTGAAGTTGGCAGGGCTAGATCCCAACTTCCAAAGTGGTTTGGTAGTTACCTTTGTCAATTTCTTCTAAAACCTCTGGAAATTACAGAGCGATAACATAGTGGCGACCATACTGGGGAACTGAACAAATTTTCTAACTTTATGAATTGTCTTCCCTAAGTAATAAAAAATTGTTTTTGAACAATCAAAGATCTAAATTTCAAGAGATAAATTTTCAGAGGTTGTAAAAATTTGTAAATAGTTAAATTAGGTTTTTAAGGTTTAAGTTTTGGCTCCAAAAAGAATTCCTACCAAATCTCACTGATCCAGGTGGATATTGGTGGCCACCCACCTTTTCCAATTGGGTCAAAACAACTTTATGGCAATTTTGGCAATTTACTATTTTTAGCAGGTTTTAACTTCCGGGGCCATTTTGAGGGCCTAAATGAAGATTTTTCAAGATCGAGGTTCTCAATGATCGCCAAAGGAATAATTGAGCCCCCAAAATGAATCTCCTCAATGATACCTTTCCAATGAGCTATCAAACGCCTAAAACGGAGATCGTATGCAAAAGTTACGACCCCGGGAAGTTGATGCACCAACTTACCCAAACGGGGCCCACATGACTTTTGGCGCTTCATCTCCTAGGGTTAGGTTTTTGGATGTCTAGGA
>SNQJ01S0029774.1:37057-61397 GCA_010110895.2 Picea sitchensis
CACTCGGTGCTGCCTATCGATATGCTGTTAAAATCGAGCAGAAATTTAAGAACCAGAACAAACGAGAGTTTGGGTCTGCAAATACACAACAACCAAAGTATGAAAAAGACAACCCTAACAAAGAGTCTCCTGAAAACCAGTCCAAGCCACAGGAAAAGAAGGGTCACGGGAAGACAAAGAAGGACACCGAAAAATGGTGCGATTTCCACAAAATCCCCTGGCACAACACCGACGAATGTCGCTCAAAATAGGCATTGGTGGCCGAGATCAAAGACAAGGAGCCGAACCCTGATTCAGAATATGATTATGAAAATACTGGTAAACAGATCATCGACGCATACCCCACTGCTATTGTCGCGACCGCAACAATTCAACCAGAAGAACCAATAGATCCAGAAGAGGGGGAGCACCTTTTTCATTCACAGATGTGGGTGAAGGGGATCCCACTGCATTTTATTGTTGATAGCGGAAGCCAGAAGAACCTCATCTCACCAGAGGTCATCAAACAGTTGGGATTGTCGACAACACCACACCTACAACCATACAACATTGGGTGGCTTCACCAAGGACGGGATCTTCGTGTCAGCCAGCAGTGTCGATTGTCATATGACATCCAACCCTTCAAGGATGAGGTATTATGTGATGTTTCCCCACGGGATGTCTGTGATGTTCTCTTGGGCCAGCCATATATGTGGAAATGCCATGCTATCTATGAGTCTCGACCCCGTAGTGTCATTATTACTCTTGGGGGTCATCTCTATAGGATACCAGAGGTAGTTCCAACTACTGCCCCACCTAAACAGTGCTGCAAGGTAGTATCTCATACTACAAAATTCATCTTCTCCACAATCTGTTCAAAGGGTGAACAGAAGGATACTGCAACCACCACAGCTTCGGCCCAAGAACCTTCTATCCAACAGAAGAAGGTCAACAAGGTTGCAACAAAGCACAAAGATTCCTTCTACACACAGTCATCTCATGTAGCCAGACTGGTTAAAAAGGTCCAACCCTTCCAGCCACAGGTTCGTGATGACCTTCAATAAACCAAGCAGCGCGATGTCTCCAACAAGACAAGCAACTCACCAAGATGCAGATTCAACAAACGCTTTTCCTTCTCCCCTGGGAACTCAACGCAATGGAGACCATTTCTTCCTAAGGAGGGGGGATTGATCCAGGAGGATATTGGTGGCCACCCACCTTTTCCAACTAGCTCAAAACAGCTTTATGGCAATTTTGGCAATTTACTATTTTTAGCAGGTTTTAACTTCCGGGGCCATTTTGAGGGCCTAAATGAAGATTTTTTGAGATTGAGGTTCTCAATGATAGTTGAAGGAGTAATTGAGCCCCCAAAATTAATCTCCTCGATGATACCTTTCCAACGAGCTATCACACACCTAAAACGAAGATCGCATGCAAAAGTTACGACCCCGGGAAGTTGATGCACCAACTTACCCAAACGGGGCCCACATGACTTTTGGTGCTTCATCTCCTAGAGTTAGGTTTTTGGATGTCTAGGAATTTTGGTATTCACGATTATTGTAAAAATGCCTCCAGAGCCTCATTATAACCATCTTCTTGTGAATGTGAATAGCCGTCACATCTCTTCTCAGAGATAAGCTGCCAACATTCTAGCGAGTCTTTCACTCTGTATTTTTACAGTCTCTGTACATTTCTCTGATTAATAGAAATCGTGTATTACTGTATATTTGTGTTTATGGGTGCATCTCTGATACATTTCTGTTATATTATTGAATATATTCAATATCTCTGTACATTTCTTTATTATATCTCCGCTCTCATTTCGTGCCGAAAATAATCCGGATCACTCACCCTGATCCAGAACCTGTGAAAGTAGTAGATAATCCTGAAAAATTGATTGGAAAAAGAAGTAAAACAAAAATTCAAGGGAGTTGTAGTCCTCCTCCTAGGGCCACCTCTCTTCCAGAGAAGTTTTTCATAAGCCAATACATCCAGTTTGATCTACCTTTTGAGAATAGCCTATCTAGAACCAAATCTGATAGCTTTGTAGATGATACAGTTTCCGATCGAGCTATCCTCCAACCTAGTACACCTAAAAGACACTCTCCTAGATCATATCTTGATCATTGAATCTTAAAAAAATTTAAGAATTTACAAGATCTATGTTGGCCCTTGACCAAGTTTTGAGGAACACTTGGTCATAATTGACCATTTTTGGGACTTCGACAGCCTGTCAAAGACAAAGTGAAAAGCGAAGAGGAAATTGTGGAAGCTAGGCCCCATTTTGGGTCCTTTTTGGGTTTTTGGGAATATGTAATGGGAAAGGGATGTCGGCCCGTGGGTTTACCCACGCTTAGGCCCACTTTTGTAATGTATAAATAGAAGGATAGGCAATGTAAGAAGGAGTAGATGTGATTGCTTAGTGAAATTGGTAGTGCATCTATGTGATGTTGAATAAGTGCTCTGTGTGAACTGTGTAAGGCTTGCAAGGCTAAGAGCAAGTTATTGTGAGGTTGCTATAGAAAGCTAAGTGCTATAATGCAAGGAAGAAGGATCTATCGAGCTGCGCAGATCTTCTATCCTATGCGAAGAAGGGTTTTGGAGGCTTTGTGCTTGTAACAGATTGAAGATGATAATAAAGAAGAAGATCTTGTGGACGTAGCCCCAGGGTGGGGGTGAACCATGTAAATCTGTGTGTTATTCTCTGTGCTTTGATTCAATGTGTTTATCTTTTCTTATGCTATGTGCTTTGATATATCCACTTATGCTCTATGTTTATTAGATATATATGATTGTTAGATCTGATGTGTATGAGGATGCTTAGTGCTGATCTACTAGATCTGATCTGGGTTACTATGGTTAAGTGCTGAAATACTGTAGATCTAAGTGAACACCACGATGCTCTGTGCCATCTGCGAAGTATAATAAGGGTTGAATATTGATGAATGATCGATGTTAAGTGCTCTGTAAATGATATAATCACAGATCTGTGTCCCAGCTAAGGTTGCAGACACCTGAGTCTTGCAACCACCCCTACCTCTACCTCAGATGAGACTTCATCTGCTTTGCAGGTGTTGCTGAAAGGGTTGGTAGTTAGGGCTTTGTTGGTGAAATCTTAAGCCTTGAACCCTGGGTCTGCCCTTGTGCCAACAAATGGTTCCGTTTCCGGGACTTTAAACTGTGATTGCTGGGAACTGATAAAGAAGAAAATTTGTGCAAAAGAAATATCTGTGCGTAGATCTGTTTCCCTAGTGCACAACATTTTACTCGACCTATGAATCTTTGTGCTAGGAATAAGGTCATATATGAAGAAAGGAAGATCAAATCTGAAGAAAAGAAGCTAGATCTGAACGCTCTGTGCTCTAAAAAAAGTAAAAGTGGAAATTTCTGAAAGAAAGAGGTTAGATCTACAGACAAGAGGTAAGATCTGTAAGCTCTATTCTCTAATAAAGGTAAGAATAGTTAAAAAATCTTAGATCTGGAAGCTTTGTGCCCTGTATAAGTAATATAAGTGAAACTTTTTGTTTCTAGAGCATGGATCTAGGTATGTTTGATAGATTCTATCCTAGATTTAAAACTAGGGCATTAATAGATGAAAGAAAGTTTGATATGAATAGATATGATACGTATAATGATAGATATGTTATACCTATTCATAGAAAGAATGTGTGGACTAACAAATGGATGCAGGATCCTAGAAAGAATTTTTTGCAGGTTAGCTATCATGATTCTAGTGCACAGTACAAAAGAGGTTAGGGATCATTTAAAAGAAAGAGAGGATTAATCCTATGTTACAGTCGTAGAAAACCAGGCCATTTAGATAAGGAATGCCCTGGTAGAAGACCTAGTTGTCTCTGTTGCAAAGCTATGGACCATGAGGTATTGGATTGCCTTATAATGATCGCTAAGCTTGAAAGGATAAATTTGAATCAAGAAGACCATAAGGCAGATCCAAAAAAGGTAGAAACCCAACAAGAATCAGAGAAAGTATTAATACAGATGAAAGAAACCTTGAAGGAACATAAAGATTTCCGATTATCAGAGATCTTCAAAGAAAAGGAGCAAGTCGAAGCAATAATAGGGGACTTAGACATTGACTGTATTGTTTATGAAGAAGCACAAGTGAACATTATGCCGGAAAGAACTTGGGAAGCTATAGGGAAGCTTGTCATGATTCCTTCATTGGGAGGAATAGGACTTTTCAGAGGAAAACTGATGATGTTATGTGGAAAACTCGCTCAGATACCTATGACAGTCAATGGAACTTCGACAAAAGAAGATTTTGAGATTATCAAATTCATTGAGGACAATGCCTCGTTTACTATGCTACTAAAAAAACCTTGGATTGAAAGAGATCAAGCCAGAAAAAAGGAAGAAGAGGTTTTAGAACAAAAAAGACAAGAGTTAAAATATTTCATGACTAAAAGGATCATACAGTTGATAGAAGAATAGGAGAACCGCTCAAAGCCATCTGACACTAGAAGCCCAGATGTCGAGGCCAAGGCTACACAAAAGGCTAAAATTTCTACCCCAGACAAAGAAGAAGTGATATACCTAAACCCTAGGAGAGAATCTCACTAGCATGAAGTGACTATGTCCAAGGAAAATAAGAATCATAATGGGATGAGAATCACCGAGAGGAAGCTCACTGGAAAGAAGGCTAGAAAGCTAAGTAAGAAGAAGGCTAATATTGAAAAATTACAGAAGATCCCAGAGAGTACCTCGCAGCAAGACACTTTGTAGAATTGGGGCTTCGCTGGGATATCAGAACAACGACATATGCCACTTCGATGAGGCGAAGTAATATAGCCGTTAGAAGCCAATATAACCGTTTGACTGCCGCTTCGAATGGGTCAAAAAGAATTTATGGCTCGCCACTAGACCGTGAGACTGTGCCATAATGGACATAACATAAGTTAATGCAGCCTCATACCCGTTCCAAGTAGACTGCTGCTAAGTTTCCCTACTTAGTCCGTCGTGCCACACACCGAGAATACATTTTTCTAAGTGAGAATTTGAGCCCGAAGCCTGAGATTACTTCACCCTGTGATCATTTCCTTATTTTCAAATCGTTCACTGTAGTCTCTGAATTCATTTTACACCTGGGCTAGTTGACCCAAGCTTGTATGTCAGATGAGTTCAATGCTGCTGAGAAAGTAGTTGAAGAAGTTTTGATGGAATTAATGACTGAGAGAGTCATGTCAGAGCGAGGATTATCTTCAGGAGTCCAAGCATCGTCAATGAGAGGACTCCAGGCCTCCCCTTCCACTGCTCGCGCTGGTCCATCCCGACCGACCAATGAGAAACATACCAAGCATAGGGATGACATCGCAAATTCCAAGCTTATCCCACACATTCTACCTACTTACTTACCACCTCTAAGTGGTTCCATCAACTGTGACAATGTACCTCGAGACTTTGAGTACACTTTGATCACTGTGTACCTTTCGAAAGGGGTGCACGTAGTTCGTGCTGGCCAGGATAATCTTGCAACGCTGAAATTTAGTGATTTTAACCTTGGACATTGTAAAGTTTACAACATGTTAGCCCTGCATAAGTACTTAACCAGGACCAAAGGCAAGAATTCTAAGATTGTCTCGCAGTCATGGACCCAGAACCTCATGCAGTCCGAATTGCTTAATGTAATGAAGATTCCACACTTCAACATACACCATGAAGTCAACACATGCGTCAAATTGCTGCTGTCCTGCTACCACAGAGTATACTTATGGTTGGGCCGACACATCACTATGGATCCGACCTTGATCAATCGGATCACATGACTTAGTATGCAAGGCCCTGACCCACAATATTTTTACCCTGGAAAGACCTCAGATCGAGCACTAGCGCAGAGGATAAAATAAACTTATGGCGATGTCGAGAAAGGTACGCGAGGCTACAAGGTAGCCTATATCTAGAGTGGCGCAGTGCGCCTTGCTTGTCAGCTGATCACGGGTAAGCTAGTTCACAAGAATAGACCAACACAAGTGAATGGATTCGTAGTTGACCTCGTAGGGAAGTGCGCCGAGGGACTACAGATGAACTGAGCAAAGTACCTTGTAAACCAGCTAGAGCTTGATTATAGAGAAGTGTAATTCCAAGGGTACGAGTTCCACTTTAGTTGGTTTCTCATACTAATCGCTTTCATTGTCTGGAAGCTACTAGAAGGTGCCACTTTTCTGGATATCGAACCCTTCGAACCATTGTTCGCGAAGTTATGTATGCTGTGGTACTCCAACAACATGAATAAGAAGTGGCAGTCCAATTCTATCTTCCACGCCTATTACAACCAATTGAAGAATTCAATCTAGTCCACACCGCGCCTCACCCCAAATACACTTCACAGGTTTAGAACTTTGATAAAATTCAGCGTGGACCACCACTTCACCTATATCACGACGCATGCTGATGAGCACAAATAACATCTCCAGTTGTACTACAAGTTGACAGAAGAAGACTTGGAGCAGATTACCAAGAAATGGTCGGTGGACCTCCTTGTTGCAGCGGACCCCACAAAAATGTTCGACGTGGATAGCCCTGAAGCTATGCCGGATACACCTAGACCAAGAAATACTAAGAAGGATGATGAAGTTCAAGATGTCCATAGCACATCCATGAAGACTACTTCGATCTCACCTGTGCAGGGAGGTGATGGTGAAGAACTAGGTGGCATAGAAGTTGAGCAAAACAAAGGCGAGGTTACTCCGCCTAGAGAGGAGGAGGATCCCTATAAGAAAAGGAAGATTACCCCACCAAATCCCTTATCCAGAAAGAAAACTAAGGCCACCTGAACTACATTTAAGACTACCCTCACACTAGATGACTTCGACTTCTTAATCACTACGCTGAATGATGCTTCATTAGAGATCGCAGAAAAGAAAGAAGCAAAGCAGGAGGAGGTATTCAACCGAATAAAGGGTGAACTTCAAGAAGTGTAGCAGGAACTCTAGTCCACCCGAGAAGTTTCTACTATTCCCTTGACAATTGAAACAACAGTAATAGGTGATGAGCCCACCCAATTACACCAGATCACCGATAAATTTGAAGCTCGCCTTCGATGAGCTCAAGAAGACATAGCGCAAGCCACCCAAGCTTTGACACAAGTACAAAGAACACTTGTAGAATAGATTAAGCTTTCCCTGCAAGCGAAGTGGGATGAGGAAAAAACACAGTTACAGTAGAGAAAGGACCAATTGCTAGCAAAGAAAATTGAAGTACAGGAAAGGGTTCACAAAGAAGTTCGCTCTGTGACGGTCATAGAAGTGAAGATTGAAGAACGTCTCCCACAACAGATGGCACAACTTGAAGAAGTAATCCAACAACTTCAGCAGTGCATCACAGATATGGAACTTCATACCGTGCCTGAGACTCCTCAAGAAATAAGATATCTAAGGGAGGTAACTACCCGCAGTGCAATTGGCCGATTAAAAACCTTTGGCTTGGAATGCAAGCAGCTGATCCCTAGAAGCACCCAGACTTATGAGAACCTCACAGAGAATCCAGAGTTGTAGGCATTGGAGGCACAACTCCAAGAAGCAAAGAAACATGCAGTTACGCTACAAGCACAACTGAAGGCCTTGACCCCAGTCGAAAGAATGAAGATATTTCTAGAACAACGCACCACCCAACAACAGGTACAAACGATGAAAAGTAAAGTGATGGAAGTCTCCCAATGACTTCAACCAATCCAAGAAAAGGCATGCGAACTATTCACTGAAGCTGAAAGCCAGGGAGTCGAGCTTGAATAGGTTGCCATCACTGCGAAACAATGCCTGGAAGGGCCAGTAAACGACACAGTGATCCAGGAGTTCACTGAGCAAGATGCTGTCGCATTGCAACAAGTCGAAGCAGCTCGAGCCAAGCTTGAGGCATTCGAGGCGGAATTGATCAGACCAGAGTGACTTGGGACGAGTCACATGTGAGTGTTGGGGGCCTGTTGGCCCTTGACAAAATTTTAAGGAACACTTGGTCATAATTGACCATTTTTGGGACTTCAACAACCTGTCTAAGACAAAGCGCAAAGTGAAGCGGAAATTGCGGAAACTAGGCCCCCTTTTGGGTCCTTTTTGGGTTTTTGGGAATATGTAATGGGAAAGGGATGTCGACCTGTGGGTTTACCCACACTTAGGCTCACTTTTGTAATGTATAAATAGAAGGATAGGAAATGTAAGAAGGAGTAGATGTGATTTCTTAGTGCAATTGGTAGTGCATCTATGTGATGTTGAATAAGTGCTCTGTGTGAACTGTGTAAGGCTTGCAAGGCTAAGAGCAAGTTACTGTGAGGTTGCTATAGAAAGCTAAGTGATGTAACGTAAGGAAGAAGGATCTAGCGAGCTACATAGATCTTATGTCCTATGCGAAGAAGGGTTTTGGAGGCTTTGTGCTTGTAACAGCTTGAAGACGATAATAAAGAAGAAGATCTTGTGGATGTAGCCCCAGGGTGGGGTTGAACCACGTAAATCTGTGTGTTATGCTATGTTCTTTGATTCAATGTGTTTATCTTTGATTATGCTATGTTCTTAGATATATCCACTTACTCTCTGTGATTCTTAGATATATATGATTGTTAGATCTGATGTGTATGAGGATGCTTAGTGATGATCTACTAGATCTGATCTAGGTTACTATGGTTAAGTGATGAAATACCATAGATCTAAGTGAACACCGCGATGCTCTGTTCCATCTGCGAAGTATAATAAGGGTTGAATATTGATGAATGATCGATACTAAGTGCTCTATAAATGATATAATCACAGATCTGTGTCCCAGCTAAGGTTGCAGACACCTTAGTCTTGCAACCACCCCTGCCTCTACCTCGGGTGAGACTTCATCTGCTTTGCAGGTGTTGCCAAAAGGGCCGGTAGTTAGGGATTTGTTGGTGCACTCTTGAGTGTTGAACCCTGGGTCTTCCCCTGTTCCAACAATATAGCATCAAACTTTGATCAAGCTTTGCACAAAGCCTACATTCAACATTCTGTTGAAATTTCTTCCCTGACCATATTTTCATATTATATCAATCCTCAATTATCTCATCCTATATCTTCCATCCCTGCTTCTTCCTTATCTTCCACCACTTCTCCAACAATTTTACAGGTCACCATCCAGCCTGCCACAAAAATTCCTGCTATCCATCCTCCTCCACCAATCATGGAAGCAAGATATTCTCCCCTTGTTTTGGCTGCTCCCTTACACAATATGAACCAGGATTATCAAACTAGGATTCCTAGGTTTGATGGCAATGGAAGTATGACTGCACAACAACATGTTGACAAGATGAATGACTTATTTGACTTGCAAGAAGTAGATGAAGAAGATGTACAAATGTTGTTTTCCCAAAAGCTTAAATGGTGAAGTTAGGAAATGGTTCAAAGCCTTACCAGATGCTAGACTTAATGACATTACTTCCTTTCACCAATCTTTTCTCAATAGATGGGAAGTAAAGAAAAATCCACTTCAAATATTATCTAAATATGAAAGTATTAAAAGAAACCAAGGGGAAAGTGTATAGGATTATTGCTCTTGATTTAAAAATATTTATAATGCAATTCCAACAAACATTCAACCTCCTCACGGATTAGCTTTGATCAAATTCCCTGATGGTTTTGATGTTGACATGTCTTATCAATTGAGAGAGAGAAACCTTGCAACTTTGGAAGAAATGCAAAGATTTGTTGTAAGTGTAGAGACAAATATGTTAGCTAAGAGAACTAGACAAAGAATAGAGAGGAGAGTAACTATCAAGGAAGATCCATCCACCTCTTCTGCTAATGCTAAAATAGACTCCTTATTAAGAATGATGGAAATAATGATGGAAATACTAGATATCACTGATAGGAATCCACCTAGAGAAAATCAACCTGGTCCCCAAATCAAAAATCCTAATTTAAGGAGAAATCCACCCCAAATCAGACAAAGAGAACCTAGAGAACAAAGAGAGGAAAGAGGCCCAGATCAATAGATTAAGCCTCCTTTCCAAGAAAATTATGTTGATGAAGGGGAAGAAACAATTGAGGGACTTGATGATGTTCACATTAATCTTATGGGAATAAATGATAATGCTTCTATTTTTCTTACCCAAGAAGAACAATATCTTTTCCTTATTTCACAAACCGAAGTTGACGAGGAAGAATCAAAACAAAAAGCTTTTGATAATTCGATAATGGAAGTTCATAGAAAGTATAACTTGAGAAGTAAGAAGTCCAATGATAATCCAACCAAGAAATCTTCTGACTTTAAAAAGATAGAAGATACACCTTCCAAGAAAGTTCTTGATAGCCCCCAAAAGAAAAACTCATAGGTCCTAACCAAAATAACATATGACTCTGTATAAAAAATGACTCAAACTGATGTTTCCTCCACCAGCCAACCCAAATATACTTCACATAAGAATGTTGTTGAGAAATCAGATCTCCCTAATCAAAATAAAAATCCAACCTCATTCATCCTGGAAAGTGAATTGGCGAAACTAAAGATACCTATTCCTGTAACATAGTTATTGAATAATAATTCTTACATATCACAAGTGATAAAAGCTTTGAACATAGAGCCATGAATGGGTACAGATATAATAAACATTGTTGATGATCAACCAAAGTTATTATTTGGGCCTGAAGTTGATGGAAAATCTGAAAGTGGTGTTGTACCTCCTTTTTATGTTAGTTTAAATATTCATGACAAAAATTTGCACAATTCCATTCTAGACTATGGTGCTTCTCACAACCTCATGACTAAGGATGTTATGGAGAAATTAGGACTTGATATCACTAGACCTTACGAGGATGATGTTTATAACTCAGAGGAAAACAAAACAACCCTTGAAGAAGAAAAAACAATGATGATACAATCTGATGAACCAAAAGAACCTCTGTGGAGTTTAGACTTTGATGGTGCAGTTAGTAAGGAAGGATCAAGAGTTGGAGTGTGGGTTTCAAATTCAAAAATAAGACATACATAAAGCCATTCCTACAAGTTGAATTTTTAGTGTACCAAAAATATAGCTGAGTATGAATCCTTAATTCTAGGTTTGCAATTGTTAAAAAGGCTTGGTGTTAAGATAATTTCAATAAGGGGTGATTCTGAACTCATAATAAAATAGATCAAAGGTGAATACTCTACTAAACACCCAAAACTGAGAGCCTACATAAATGTTGTTCTAGATTTCCTGCAATGCTTTACTGAATATGATTTGCAGGCCATTCCCAGAGACCAAAATATTCTTGTTGATGGTATGGATACCTCAACAACCACATGTAATATACCATTTCATCCAAATCACTGGTACACAATTGAGGTGAAGTGCAGACCTGTTGTCCCAGACAACATCAGGTATTGGTAAGTTTTTGGAAATGATGAACAAATTGAAAATTTTCTGCAATCAAAGAATGAATTTGAATGTGCCAATATAGATGTTGATAGTGATGATGAAAAATAAAGTGTAAATAAGATAGGTTTAGAAGAAAAAAAAAAAAAAAGATATGGATTTTGTGCAATTAAAGGATAATATTTTTTCTAGAGGATTAGTCCCATTCGAAGAATTGTTTGATTTTGATGACTATAATATAAGAAATGAAAAAGAACCAAAGATGATTAAACTGTCAAAATCTTTACCTCCTGCTAAAAAACAGAAATACATATAATTTTTTAAATAATTTGTAGATTTTTTTTCATGGAGCTATGAAGATCTAAAATCTTATTATACTAGCATTATACAACACAAAATTCCCATAAAAGAAGATCAAAATCCTTTCAACAAAAAACTCAGGAGAATTAACCCAAAGTTGATGCCTCTAATTGAAAAGGAAATAAAAAAGATGTATGATGCTAAAATCATTGTCCCATTAAGAATTTCTAAATGGGTGTCCAATTTAGTTCCAACCAGGAAGAAGAGTGGAGAAATTAGACTGTGCATTGATTTCAGAAACCTTAATAAAGTCTCTCTCAAAGACAACTATCCCTTACCCAAAATGGACCATATTTTGCAGAAGGTAGTTGGATCCAGTGGAATTTCTCTGTTAGATTGTTTTTCTGGTTACAACCAAGTGTTAGTCCACCCTGATGATCAAGATAAAACAAAATTTACTACATCTTGGGGAACTTTCATGTATGTGAAAATGCCTTTTTGTTTAATGAATGCTAGGTATACATTTCAGAGAGCAATGGATATTTCTTTTGTGGATGAACTTGGAAGATTCATCGTTATATACCTGGATGACATAAGTGTTTTTTCAAAAACAGATGAAGAACACTTACTCCACCTTAGAATATTTTTTGAAAAGTGCAGGAGATTTGGAATTTCACTTAATCCAAAGAAAACATTGTTTGGTCTAGAAGAAGGTAAACTGTTAGGACACATCATGTCCAAGGATGGAATTAAAATATATCCTAGCAGAATTGAAGCCATTCAAAAAATAGATCATCCCAAAAACATAAAATAATTACAGTCTTTCATAGGAAAAATAAACTTTCTAAGAATATTTATCCCTAACTTGGAAGAACTTCTCAGAAATATAATAAATATGTTAAAAAAAGACACAAAAATAAAATGGACCATAGAAGGAAAACATTCCTTTGATCAGGTGAAACAAGCCTTGACACAAGCCCCTATGCTTATCATCCCTGATTATACAAAAGATTTCCTCCTATTCTCTTTTGCCTCTAAGCATACCATTGAAACAATTAGTTTGCAGAAGAACAGTGAAGGACATGAACAACCTATTGCTTTCTTCAGTAAATCCTTGAGAGATGCTTCATTGAATTATAACATCATGGAAAAACAAGCTTATTCTTTGGTAAAAGCAATCAAATATTTCAGAGTATATATTCTCCACTATCACATTATTGCTTATGTCCCAAATTATGTGGTGAAAGATATCTGACCCAAGACAATCCTGATAGAAAAAGGGGTAAATGGATTGTTGTTATCCTTGAATATGACATAGAGATCAAACCAACCAAGCTTATCAAGGGTCAAGGATTAGCTAAATTGATGGTTGAGTCCAATTTTCATGCTTTGGATATTAATTTTCTAGTTGCAGTGGATGAACAATAAGAGCATGCGACTCCCCAAGTTAAAGAGGTTTTCTCAACATCTCCATGGTATGCATACCTTATTTTTTTTTTACATCATCTACAAGCTCCTCCTAGTTTAACTAAAACTAAAGATAGATTTTTGAAACTCAAAGCTATGAAGTATTGTATTTTAAATGGAAAATTTTATTGGAAAGATACTGGAGGGATTCTACTAAATTGTTTGTTGAAAGACGAGGCGGATAAAGCTTTGCAGCAATTTCATGAAGGAGAATGTGGTGGGCATTTGAACTGGAAGGCCACTTCCAATAAAATTATTAGAGTTTGTTTCTAATGGCCAACTTTATTTGCACATGTACACAAGAAAGTGACCACCTGTCATAAATGTCAAATCTTTGAAGGAAAAATGAAACTTTTGTCTTTACCCTTGAAACCAATTTCAGTTGAATCTCCATTTCAACAACGGGGTTTGGATTTCATTGGAGAAATCTATCCACCATCATCAGAACATCACAAGTGGATTCTCATAGCCACTGATTATTTCACCAAGTGGATTGAAGTTGTACCCACCAGGAAAGCCACTGATGCTGTGATCATTAAGTTTTTGGAAACTAACATTCTTTCAAGATTTGGATGTCCCAGGAAAATTATCACTGACAATGCAGCAAAATTCAAATCAAAGAAGATGATAGAGTTCTGCAACAAATATCAGATCACCTTAGGACACTCTACTTCCTATTAACCGCAGGGGAATATATTAGTAGTCTTCAAACAAGATTCTGGTCAACATCATAAAGAAGTTGTTGCAGGAGAACAAAAAATCATGGCACAATAAGTTGGTAAATGCACTATGGGAAGAGAGAATTACTACAAAGAGGTCAATTGGTATGTCCCCATACCAGTTGGTCTATGGAATAGATGTTGTCTTACCTACTTCTTTAGGTGTCCCTGTCATGAAATTATTGCAGGAAGTACATGAAGAACCAAATGATATCCAAAGGAGAATTAATCAGACTATACAACTTCAACAGTCCAAAGAAGAGGTCTACAAACAAACTCAAGTGATTCAGGAAAAATATAAAAAATATCTATGATATAAGGACCAAGGCTGATGACTTCCAAATAGGAGACAAAGTACTTAAATGGGACTCAAGGAATGAAGAAAAGGGAAAGCATGGAAAATTTGAGAATCTATGGAAAGGTCCATTCACAATACATGCCTATAGAGGAAGTAATGCATTTTTTTCTCAAGGATATGGATGTAGTAGACTTGCCAGGGGGACATGTCAATGGAAGAATGCTCAAGCACTATGTTTCATAGGAATGAAAGTTTTTCTCACTCAGTTCATTGTAAATACCATTTTATGTTTTCTGTCATGAGTGGGTGTGATCCAGATTTTATGAGAAAAAAAAATGACTACATATTATTAACAGGTGCTTAACACAAAATAAAAGAGATACAATAAAACTGGTTTTCTATTCAATAAGGAAATAAGTTAAAACCGTAAAATGCAGCGGAAACAAGCTTGTTGGAATGGTGGCGGCTTATCTATGAGAAGAGATGTGATGACTACGCTCATTCACAAGAAGATTATTACAATGAGGCTTTGAAGGGATTTTTTACCATAAATAGTAATTTCAAAAACCCTAGACATCCAAAAACCTAACTCTAGGAGATGAAGCGCCAAAAGTCATGTGGGCCCTGTTTGGGTAAGTTAGTACATCAACTTCCCGGGGTCATAACGTTTTCATACGATCATCATTTTAGGTGTATGATAGCCTGTTGGAAAGGTATCGTCAAGGAGATTCATTCTAGGGGAAATATAGAAGGAGTTTTGATATTTCTCCCAATTTTCCCAACAAATATCATTTAGGGCCTCAAAATGGCTCCGGAAGTGAAAAACTGCTAAAAATAGTAAATTGCCAGAAAATTGTTTTGAGCCAGTTGGAAAAGGTGGGTGAACACCTATATCCACCTGGAGAAATCATCCCTCCTTAGGAATAAATGGTCTCCATTGCACTGAGTTCCCCCATCAGATGAGGAAATTTCTATTGAATTTGGCCCAGGGTAAGCCACTTGCCTTGGTGCAGGAGCTGCCCTGCTTTGACGACTCGATAAAGATGGATACTTTGTTGTCGAGTGCCCTTGATCTCTGTGTCCAAAATTTGATCACTTGATGTCTATTGTATGCAGCTGGGGTTGAGCTATGTTGGTGTCAGTTATTTTGCTACTTCTGAGGTGTCCAATAATGGTGGGAAATAAGGGTGAAGGAGATCCACGTTAAACACTGGGTGCAAGCCAAGGAAAGGAGGAATGTTGAGCTCAAAATAATTACCCCCGATGGCCTTGGTGATGGTGTGTGGCCCATAATGGAGTGGGAGAAGCTTCCGATGGGGTCATGTAAGGAGTTCTTTCTACAAGTGAAACCAAACTTTATCGCCCACCTAAAACTTATGTGGTACCCGATGTTGATCATGGCGCTGCTTGTACTTGTCATTGGATTCTATAGGATATCCTAAACCTGTTTGTGGATGTGCTGGATCCGCTCAATGAACCAGCTGTCTTTTTCAGTTTCAGTTGGAGAAGGATATGAGTAAGTCGAGGTGACCACAAGGGGAAGTGCAACATCTATGGGATCCAATGGTTGGAATCCCAACCCCACCTGAAAGGGGTTGTGGTCGGTTGAGCTATGCAGGGCTCGGTTGTAGCTATGATGGACATAGGGAAGGCTCTCATTGTTACCCATGATTTTGGTCATCTTGGTGGTGTATTGATGATGGTGTACTCAGGCTCCCAAAAATAACTTTCTCTTGAGAAAAGTGACATTCATCTCTTTCCAGAAAACATATTTTTGAAGAGAGTTCGCAGGCTGCTTATAGCCTAGGGTGCGAGAATGACCCATTCTCGCAGGCTGCCTTTAGCTAGGGTGTGAACTTATCACACTGTGCTATATATCTAAGGTGTGAACTTGTTCTCAATCTTGGAAAAAGGAAGAAGTCTCGAGGGTTCTAGAAGGGAATCTTCTAGAGAATGGGTTGGCATTCGAATGGTTATCATTTTAATGGTTTCCCTAATTTGGTGGGATCATTCTCATCTATGTAACCATCTCATCCTCTCCTATAGATTGATAGGATTCTCATGGAAAAGGTTAAGCAAGATTAATTGGAGAATTGGTGAAGGAATTGTGTGAAGAACTCAACTTGAACAGGAGCTTGGAGACTCTAGCAAGTCTATGAAGAGGAATTAGATCTTCTTCATGCAAGGATCGAGCAAGTGTGTGTGTTGGAACCAAGAGTCACTGAAAGGAAGCTTGTGACATCAAGGCGATAAGGTTGTATCTTCTACTTTCGATTAATATGATACAATGACACGTCCTTTTCCCATAAAGTCATTCTTACTTTATTGGGTAATTCCTTGATCATACACATAAGTTGACGATTGAATATATTTTGCTATCTTCATTTTGGTTGGTTTGTGTTGTCTTGGTATTGACTTCATGAGAGCACCAGAGTGAAGCGGGAGCAACAGAGACCCTAGGAAGCGATACAAAGGTATGTCACTTGTTCCTCCTTATTAGCTATTTCAATGGTCGTAACTTAGGGAAAGAGTCATGTCCTGTCCTATTTTGTTCTAGATCTAGGTGGATCTAGGGAGATATGTTAGTGCTTTCACCTACCGATTAGTTCGATAACAAAATTGGTGACTCCATTGGGGATGCAACCCATTTTTTTTGTAGTTTTTGGTGTTTTTCATTGGCCATTTTTATTTTTTATTTTTTATTTTTGTGTCTGGAGGAATCAAAAACTAGTTGGGCACATGCTCACGTTACACGCGATCGTGTTATCCAACCGCTACCGCTATAACCTCCAGGTGTGCCCACTATGCCCCTTACGCGGAACACAAGGTAAGTCGGGGGGAATTGAACTCGAAACCTCATGGAACTTCATTTTCACGACACTTGCCAATTGAGCTGCCCCCCGGGGGAAAAAGGTATGCGGGCTTGGCCCAGTTAAGATTTCTACAGCTAGACCACATCCTTTCTCGGGTTTGAGCACAAGACCTAACCTTCATTGCAAGAACGACTTTACCATCCAGCCGCCTCCGCTGACCTTTTTTCATTGGCCATTTTCTCTTGCCTTACCTTTCTCCATTTTTATCAATCTCTGAGTCTTCAGGACACCCTGATAGACCCGCTGGGTCCAGAAGTCCCTTCAATTTTTTTGTCTTTTTCCAAAAATTTGCCTAGTTTCAGGCATTCTCTCACTGAACCCCACAGTGGCCTGCGAGAACACCCTGAGTTCGCACTCTTCTTTTAAGTTCAGTGCGACGTTCCCGCACTTTTCTCAAAGCTAGCCTGCGAGAATAACCCATTCTCGCACTGTGAAACAATGATAGCCTCTGAACCCTCTTTCAAAATTTTTTGGATTTAATATTTTTGCATGTTCAGCTGCCCAGATCAGTATAGGTGTCTGAAAATAACTTCTTGGACCATTGGTTGATGTTTTCTTGTCTTCGGATCTTGCACACGATCAGTTTTTGAAAATCAAAGGCTCTTCCTGTTCATTTTTTCTTTTTCTCAACTCTTATCTCTTGACTCTCCTAGCAAGGATACACTCTCTGATCCTGGAATCTGAGTACTTGTTTGGCCAAGAGCCGGTGATTGTTTTGAAAGTTGGGATTCTTTCTCTTTTTCATTTTCTCATTATTTGGGAAGATCATTGTTCTCATGCAATTGAAAAGACTAGTTTTGTCTGCTTGTTATTTTTGTTTCCATTGAAAGATTGGTTTGGGTTTTTGTTTATTGCTTGTTCATTAGTCATTGGTTTTCCTCACTTCCACCATCATGGTGTAGATCCTTTTTTGAAAAGTAATTTTTTTTTTCTTTCAAAATCATTTTCGTTTTTAAAAATATTGAAAATCAATTGTTGAAATTATTGAAAAAGAACCAATAGAGAATTTTCATTATTGCGTGATTTGTTGGGATTGCATTTTAAAGAAAATTGTGTATCATAGTTCAAGTTTGTTCCGAAACACTTCTCTTTCCCTCCCGTACATAGGATTCATCGAACGAAAATTGATATATTTCATTCCTATCTATGCATTGTTGGGTCAGAGTCTCACACAACATCAGTTTCATCTCCGTTTCCTTTGAGTAACAACAACCCTTAATAACATTGCACAATTTTAAAATTTAACTAGTAACTCTTTTCTAGGGCTCTATTACACCAACATTTAGCTAGGCTAGTGCTTTGGAATAGGCAGAGAGATACACTCTCCAAAGCACAAAACACACAATAGCATCTTGTGTTAAGGAGTGTCAAATTCCATTTACAACATTTTGTCCTGGGAAGCCCTTCTCACACAAGGGTCAAACCGGAGGTCACATTGATATTGACAGAGTTACTCACCTTGCTTTGTCGATATCAGTGTAGAGATTGCACGTATTACGAGGGTCACTTGGAGGTATACCCACAATGATGAGTGGAAGCCTCTCGAGTTGATTTCGGGCTAGATACCCTGCCCTTGCATGTGGATCAGACTGTCGACTGTCCCCCCAGGATTTATTGTTGTCAGTGGTAACCTTTGTGGCCTATATTTTTAGGGTCTTACACAAGGTGACTATGAAGGGGCAAGTCTTCACGGTACCTGGAATCGACGTTGGCCAAACTCACTCGGGCTCCTTGGAGGGTATACCCACGATTATGTGTGGGAGATTGCACCAGGGTGTAAGTCCGTTAAGTAGGTCGTCAGTGTAAATTTTCCACCCTAGCCCAACCCCTTCGTGTCTCGTTGTTGCGACGTTGGATTTCATCACCAACTAGTGACTTCGAAATTAGAAGGTCTTGTTTTCTTGGTATTTTTTCCTAGATTTTATTTACTAGCTCATGCTGTTTGTTTACCCAATTTGACCATAAGACTTTCTTCATAAGTTTGTAACTCGTTCACAATAGATCCTCCATGTCGGTCACGTAGAATGCAGGGTTTATCTCCAGAGCATCTGGAAGGTTCTCAACCCCTGCCTACAATCTCACCTGAGGGCTCTCCTCAACAGAGTGAAGTCCAAGACATTACCACTCCACAAGTGGAAGTGGAAAGAACCGACTCTCTAGAACGTTTTCGAATTACCAATACTCGAGAGGACTTTCGACTTCACCCCGATTCTGAGAGACGTATTATGCGAGTGAATTCTTCCAGAGACTTAGTTGTGTTGTCTTCTGGATCACCGACTGGACCCTTTCCAGGACTTGAGGGCCAAGATCCTTTTTGGTATGCTGGTGTTTTTAGACGGGAACTTTTTGGTGCAGGATCAGGCGTTGAAATCATCGTCTCACCTGCGTTCCCCGAAACCTCTGACCCTGATGTAATACCTTTTACTACTGCTTATTATTTTCCTGGCACAGACGCTCCACGATCTAACCACATCTTGACCATCCCTATAGAAATGATCCATTACATAGATACTACGAGTATTCACACCAAGATTATGGCGGCTAGTCAAGCCCCCATCGGCACACCGCTCTCGCCCAGTGTCACCCCGACACTTCCACCTAGATACCGTGCGTTGAATGCTTCTATTCCCACTTCGGCGCAAACCCCATCCGGAACTCCTGGTGGTCCCTCTTCTTCTAGGCACTCTCCTCTCAGCTTTATTCCGACGCTTCCTCAACCCCCTTTCGGAGGACCTTTCTCATCCTCTATTGGCAACATTAATCCTAGTGGCACTATTCCGTCATTCACACCAAATTACCAGATTCCGGTTGGTGGAAAATTTCACCAAGGAGGTTTGACTCAACCCCCCCTTGTTGGGAAAATTCCTATTGGAACAAAAATCCCAATTGGAACACAACCCCCAATTGGAACACTTCCCCCAATGGGAACACAACCCCTGATTGGAGGACAACCCCCACCGACCCCATCCTACGAACAAAACATACCTCCATCCTTGGCCCAGTATTGGAATCATTTGATACAACATAATCCTCAATCGACTGGGGGGCAACAACTTCCATCTACATCCGTTATACCCCTTAGTATAGGCCAACCATATCTAGGTACGTACAATCCTATTTGGGGCTCGAATGCTCAAACTCATGTCCCTATTCAAGGATATAATCCCATGAGCTTCTTTCCTCCACAACCACCACTTAATCTTCCTGGGTCTTCACATTATATGTAGACTGCCTATGGTCCCATTGGTTTGCCAACGGGGCTTCCTCACCAAAGCCATCGGTACCCGCATGTGAATGACAGTTACCCTTCTTATCCACTTTGGATCTCCCGGATCTGTCAAGGATTTTAAATGACCCAATTCGTCACTCTCCCCAATGGCCTGCTATACCAGCCAAGCTACCATCAGACATCCCTAAATTCGATGACAAAGCGGGAGAGGACCTGAACAATCACGTCATGAATTTTCACCTCCGGTTCTCATCCAACTCCTTGATGGATGCCTCTATTCGTTTACATATTTTTCAAAGAACTCTCACGGGTTCTGCTGCAAAGTGGTATATAGAATTACCACGCGGTTTCTTCGCCGACTTCAACACCCTAGCTATGGCCTTCCTCACTCACTACCAGTTACCAATCCGTTATGAAACGGGGACTGAGATTTTGAGTTCTTTCAAACAAACTAAAGCCACTCATATATCCGATCACATTCATGAATGGAGAAGGAGACAATGTCTCATCGAACTCGAACTTCCTGACCAGTTGCTGGCAAAGTGGTTCACAAAATCATTTGTGAATGACATTGCATGTGACATCGCCATGGGTGGAGTTGTCACAGAAGAACATGCCATAAGTTGTGCTCAATATCTTGACCTCGTTTACTCACAAATGGATACTCTTTACGACTTACTCCCAGACACACCTTGTCCTTCCACTTCTGCCACTTCAACTACTCCAACTACATCTCATGCAGTCAACGGTGTGATTGGCACTTTCCATGCCCAACCAAATTCTGCCTCAAGCACTACCCCCAAACTTTCTTCTTCTAATGTTCAAAATGCTCTGTTTCCTACCCCTTCCATTGGTAAGACTTCCCAGGTAAATGGAGTTCAATCTACCCCAGTCGGTAAAAACAAATCCTGAAAAGGAAAGGGTAAGAACAAGGAGGAAAAAAATAATTTACAAGCAGAGAAAACCAAAACTTCGCCTGTTGACGATAGGGATAAGCGCAAACCTTGATACCCTTGTCTTATCTGTGGTGATGATCACTACATGAAGGATTGTTCACGATGTGTCGAGGTCACTAAGTTCCTTCAAGGAGCCCCGAAACCACCTGCTCCGGTCGTTTTGTCCCAACCCTTCCCCTCTCAACAACAGGCCCAATTGGTCATTCATGACCAACCCTCCCCTTCTACTATGTCCTATGTATTGATGTGTATTGGCGATTCAAAGAAGAACGCCATTGCACTCACCACTCGAGCCAAAGATTATTCTCCCTCTAAAGAGAAGGTTGATGACCCACCTCCTTCATTGGTACAACCCTCTCCCGCGACTCCACCTACCAATGGTCCTCTTCATCTCGAACGACCGAGACTTGACATAGTTCTTCAACCCCCTCCAAAGGGCATCGTTCAGAAATAAGCTTTCAATCCTCATGCTCGTACTGCCCAGAACTGTAGCATTGTCGAAGATATGGCCCAAGCACCTTCTGCGATGTCATCCCTCGAAGTCCTTCAAAGATGTCCCACACAATGGAAGGCACTGTTGAAATCTATCGGTGGAATCGACCTGACAAACACGAATTTAATAATTTTTGACTTGGAAGATCACATCCCAAGGTTACCTCCTCAACTCACGTTCCAAATCCAAGTGATTGTCTCTGACAAAAACATTTGTCGAACCGTTATCGACGAGGGTGCCTCGACGTGTGTCATGTCTCTTACCTGCTGGAAAGCCATTGGCTCTCCCTCTTTGACTGAATACTAGAACACTCTCAAAGCCTTCAATGGATCTAGTTTTAAACCCTACAATGTCCTTCCTTCGTTGCCAATCACGATAGAAGGAAAAACGGTCCAAGTCGAAGTGGAAGTCTTTGACGCTCCTCTCAATTACAATCTTCTGCTTGGCCGTAGATGGATCGATTCCATGCGCATAGTTGTGTCGACTCTTTTTCATGTTGTACGTTTCCCACATCAAGGGAAGGTAGTCACTATCAACCAATTAGCCTTCTTTAACTTGGATACCCGTACTGGCAACATACCATTCATCGCTAAAACCCCACCGGGTTACGAGAACATCAGTGTAGGCCTTCTCAAAGACTCTTCGTTGATGGGTACTTTCCCTATTTCACCACTCGATGTTCCACGCTCATCCGTTGCTTCAATCAACATGATATCCACCTTGATTCACAGAATTCCTACATCTCACAACCCATGGATGGTACCCGACCCTGGATATCATCTTCATTACGACGACAAACTTCCGTTAAGCCCGGTCGAATCTACCTATCAGGACATTCAATCGGTGACCCCTTCTACCCCCTCTCTTGGTGCATTATCTCCAGATCCTTTTCGGGTCATTTTTCCCACAGACAAGATGATCATGTCTGTCATGGAAGACACCCCTTGGGACGATGGACTTCACCGTTCTGTCCTCTTCCTGGAGCAACATACCATCGAGAACTACCAACGGATCTCGACCTCGTCGACCGTTGTTTTCATTTCAACCATTCCCGAGTCCACACACGATGTGTTTTCCGAAGGGAACTTAAGCAATATCTCACCCACTATTCCCCTCGACATATCCATCAAACCTGGAATTGTCGAAAATGTGCATATCGGAGCTTCGTGTTCCCCTGACGAAATCGTCACCTACACAACACTTTTCAAAGAGTTTCATGACGTCTTCGCCTGGAGATACGAAGAAATGCTGAGTATTGACCCCGACATTGTGATACATGAGATCAAGACATACCCCAATGCTAAACCCATGTGGCAACACCTTCATCCAGTTCACCCATGTAAAGCGGCGACTATCAAGCTTGAAGTCGAGAAACTTCTCAAAGCCGACTTTATTTACCTGGTGGCCCTCACTGACTGGGTTTCCAATCTTGTCCCGATCGACAAGAAACAAGGCACAATCCATGTATGCGTTGATTATAGGGATATCAACAAAGCTTGTCCTAAGGACAACTTTCCTACCCCCTTCGTTGATCAGATTGTCGACGATTGCGCCAGAACTGAAATCTTCTCTCTGATGGATGGTTTCTCCGGATATAATCAAATCAATATTGTTTCTGAGGATCAACATAAGATGGCTTTTATTTTTCCTTGGGGCACTTTTGCCTATCAGAAACTCCCTTTCGGTCTCAAGAACGCTGGCACAACTTTTCAACGCGCTATGTCTTATGCCTTCCATGATATCAAGCACATTGTGCAACCATATATTGACGACTTACCCTCTCATTCTATGCGCCGATTCGATCATCCAATCCACCTCCAAGCCATTTTCGTCCGATGTCGGTTTTACCATATACGCTTGAATCCTCACAAGTGTGTTTTCTGCGTGGAATCCGACCGACTTCTAGGCTTTATTGTTTCGCGTCAAGGGATCAGGGTAGATCCTTTAAAGGTCGAGGCGATCCTGCAAGATACCAGATATATAAAATATGCAGAACAGAAACGAAATGCTAGAAATGACAGAATACCAGTAAAATATCCAACATAATCTTCACAATACACAAAAATGATATTCGAAATAGCAATAGAAATAGCACTTTGAATCAGATAGCAATGTTGACAGGCCTCTTCGAGGGGGCAACCTCTAGTCGAGCAGTGCTCTATTACAATAATATCCAAGCTAGGGTTCTCATACCCTCGACTCCTATTTATACTAAAAAGAAGCATCTAGAGGAAGATCCTTCAAGAAGCGAAAGCTTCTATTAGGTCTTCTTACATCCGCCTTATTCTATTTTATTGAAAGGTCTTATTAATATTGACATTGATTACATCCGAATACATTGATCTACCTATGTACGGGTTAGGACCTTAACATGTCCGCCCCCTTAAAAACAGCCTTGTCCTCAAGGCTTGAGATGTGGAAACTGCTGCAGAATGGTAGCTGGTTCCAAAGTAGCATCTGCTGGAGTCATATCTTTCCACTGTACTAGCACTTCCTTGATGGTTCTCTGACGCAGGCGACGCTCCCTCTGGTCCAAAACTGCTTCTGGTTGTAGCCAAATGGATCCTTCTTCAACTAACTCTGGAAGGTTGGTTTGAAGTTGGCACCGGGTTCCAATCACCTTCTTCAAGCAGGAAACATGAAAAACAGGATGTAGCTTCGACTGACTGGGCAGAGCTAACTGATATGCAACTTGTCCCACACGCT
>SNQJ01S0029774.1:61407-105544 GCA_010110895.2 Picea sitchensis
AAGACTCAAAGCAAAAATGAACAAAACTGCTTGGAAACAAAAAACTTTTGATAAAATGCAAAACCAACAACTTTTCAATGAAAGACTTCTTTTCTTTTCGAAATTACTAAGATTTTATGCAGTAAATATGAAGGATTTTCACTCAGATCTGCGAGCGACTTATACTTGACATGCACTGCAAAAAATTATGCAAAACATACTTCTTTCCTAGCTACTGATGCAACAACACAATCCTCAAACCAAGAAGAAAATGAAACAGGAAATTGTTTTTTATTTCGTTGTAAAATAACACAACAAGGAAAAATGATGACAAGAACAAAACCAAGAGAAAAAGAAAACTCTGGCTTAAAGCGCAGATCGCAACCAGAATCAGAGCACAAAATGCGAAAAAAGCAGTCAAGATAGCACCGATTCTAACACTTGCCTAAAAACCATAAACAAATATTTTTTCTCTTTTGTTTTTTCTATCAAAAAATCTAATAACAAACACAAGCTAAGGGGGAAATGCCCTAACCTGCTGACTGTGCAGCCCCAGACTCCAGACCCCTGAGAGGATCTCTTCTCACCACAAGAGGGGATGACTACCCCACCCAAGCTGAAAAGCTGCCAATCAAGCCCGCGACTGTCACTAAGACAGCACGCGTGCAAACGCGTGCCGAGCTTCTACAGCGTGCGGGTACCCGCGGGCTAGCCTTAAACGGGTCACGGGTCTGTATAAAAACTGAGATAAAATCACACACAAACAGTCTAGTCCTGAAAAAGGCTTCTGGTATTGACAACCAGAGTCTCTAAAAGGCTTATATGCTATCACTTTAACAAAAAAGAAAGATTTTTGAAAAGAAATACCAATGTAAATAAAAACAACACAATAAGACATACTGAAACACAAGACAATAAACCAATCAAGACCCCGACAGGATCCAGAAATCCCCCTGAGAAGATAAACTTCTGACAGGGAAGAGGGGACTGCCCCTTAAGCTTCTTGGGCTCTACACGCTACTGAAACCACTACAGCAGGCGTTCACACACGGGCTGTATATGGTTAGGGCGTGGGCACACGCGTGCAGGCCTTCTGCAGGCCGCGTGTACCTCTGTGTGTCTCGTGACTAACTGTCAAGCGTCAGTCAAGGAAGACTGGTATTGATAACTAGGTTCCCTGCTAGCATTGACCTAACATAAAACAAAAATAAACAAAGAAACAAAGACTGAACTTCTTTGACCTACCCAAAAGATCTTTAACCAAATCCAGAAACCCTAAGAGTAAGACTATCCCCAACGGAGTCGCCAATTCTGTTGTGGGGTATTCTACCCTACGGACTAACAAGCTAGGGCTTTAAACTTGTACGCAGATCATGACCCTTCATAAGCTTACTTTTAACCTTCTACCCAAATCTAAAACCCCTTTTCTCAGGCAAACATGAGAGGAATCAACTAACCTTTTTATCGACGGTTGAAGTAGATCCTCCTTTGAGCTTTTATCCCTTTGCTACTGCTGCTCCTTCCAAAAAAGATTTCTTGTGATCAAGACAAAACTAGGCATGCATGCTACTGATCTACTAGGGGGTTAGAGATTAAACACAAATCAAATAACATAGATAAGACTCATGTATTTGGGACGGGAAAAGCATCTTTTTCATTAATCTCAATATGCATCAACTTACAATGATTTTAGAGACTGGCCACCGTTCCTCGATCCTGATCCTGGGATCCTCCTCTTCTTTTGTCCTCCAACTGTTGTTGCTTGAATTTCTCCTAAAGCTTGAGGCGAGGCTAAAGGGTTGGGACAAAACGGACTTGGCAATTTGGCAGAGTTTCTTTGCTATGATTTTTTCCTCCTTGAATAGTACCCCTACCCCTCCTTTTATAGGCTAGAAGGAGCTAGGGTTTTTGGAAAACTCTCGGCCATGCATGGCTGGGAGTTCCAGTTAACTGACAAAAAGCTCTTCGTCCGACGGAAACTTTCCTGATTTTTTGCTTTGTTAGGTAAACGCGGGCTGTAGTGGGCTAGCCCGCGGTCACCCGCGTGCAGTAGAAGGCCAGCAAGCGGTCCAACGCGCCTAGTGAGAGGTTAGGGCGTGGGTTGCTTGATTTAAGTGGTTTTTTGAGGCTTTGTTCAGCATGGCTTTGGCTAGGAAGAGGCATGAGTTGGCCTGATGCCAGGTAAGCCTGTGTGGTGCATTTTAGGGTTATAACAGTGTCTCTCTTGAACATGACACCCCCTTATTCATTATCTAAAGCCAGTTTGGGAAATCTGTTTGTCTCTCATTCAATTTGCTATAAGCTCATATCCCGAGTCGTATCTGAGTCAATTCTGCCAAATCATTGGTCGTGTCATTCATATGTTCAAGAGAAGTTCATCCGAAACCTCTATTGAGTCGGCCATTTGTAGTTTTCCATTCTCTTCATGTCGGCCTTCCCAGTGTCCAGTCCAACTTACATCATACTCTGTTTCACCTTCAAAATCTATTACTCATTTCTTGTCATTGATGGGGGATACATCAAGGCCCTCCTGTGATGAGTTTTGTTTTGTCGACTCCAGCTCATTATCCAGAAACAAGACTTAGAAATTTTTTGGTACCTTAGAACTTGCATGCCTCAATGGAAGGTTTCCTCGCTTTCGACAGTGGGTTTACATCATTGACCCCTGATTGAAAGATTTCGTCGGATGTTTGACTTCAACTCATTCATTCAAATTTGGTGGATTGTACTAGTGTACCTTGGGAGTCATTGACATTAATGGTGATTTCCCTCGCACTTGTTAACGGTTTCATCAACGACCAGTAATCAAGTGGTTTCTACCATTTTCGACTTCGACACATGTAATCACATGGTTAGATTTATACTTTCAGGCGACGGGATTGAAGACCCTGGATATCATCTCTTTGGTCCATGTTGCGATGGAATATGTATAATTTGCTGACACACAGATCCACTTTGTATGTCTCGTGGCTATGTCATCTCAATTTGAATTTTATTGCATAGATCCATAGTGTATTCCTAGTGGCTATGCGATATTTTGAGGGCATGGATCCACAGTGTATGATTGGTGGCCATGACCTATGCTTATAATTTCATCCATCTGTGATCTGAGTATGGGAATGCCTACCTTAGAAATAATATGATATTCTGCAGATGCTTGGTTGTTCGTAGGTTTCCGATTAGGTGCACTCCTGGTTTCCGACACACACACACACACACACAGTTTACAAAGTATTTCGGCTGTCACTGATTCTTGCCTCATACTTTGGGGGGCATTCTATTACCCATGATTTTGGTCATCTTGGTGGTGTATTGATGATGGTGTAATCAGGCTCCCAACAAGAACTTTCTCCTGAGAAAAGTGACATTCATCTCTTTCCAGAAAACATATTTTTGAAGAGAGTTCACAGGCTGCTTTAAACCTAGGGTGCGAGAATGACCCATTCTCGCAGGCTGCCTTCAGCAAGGGTGCGAACTTCTCACACTATGCTATATATCTAGGGTGGAAACTTGTTCTCAAGATTGGAAAAAGGAAGAAGTCTTGAGGGTTCTAGAAGGGAATATTCTAGAGAATGGGTTGGCATTCGAATGGTTATCATTTTACTGGTTTCCCTGATTTGGTGGGATCATTCTCATCTATGTAACCATCTCATCCTCTCCTATATATTGATAAGATTCTCATGGAAAAGGTTAAGAAAGATTAATTGGAGAATTGGTGAAGGAATTGTGTGAAGAACTCAACTTGAACATGAGCTTGGAGACTCTAGGAAGTCTATGAAGAGGAATTGGATCTTCTTCATGCAAGGATCGAGCAAGTGTGTGTGTTGGAACCAAGAGTCACTGAAAGGAAGCTTGCGACATCAAGGTGATCAGGTTGTATCTTCTACTTTCGATTAATATGATACAACAACACGTCCTTTTCCCATAAAGTCATTCTTATTTTATTGTGTAATTCCTTGATCATACACATAAGTTGACAATTGAATATATTTTGATATATTCACTTTGGTTGGTTTGTGTCATCTTGGTATTGACTTCACGAGAGCACCGGAGCGAAGCGGGAGAAACAAAGACCCTAGGAAGCGATACAAAGGTATGTAACTTGTTCCTCCTTACTAGCTATTTCAATGGTCGTAACTTAGGGAAGGAGTCAAGTCCTGTCCTATTTTGTTCTAGATCCAGGTGGATCTAGGGAGATCTATTAGTGTCCGCACCTACCGATTAGTTCGATAACACTCATCCCATGAGCGAGGGTGCTTTGAATTATACACGTGAAGGATATGCACAATCATTCAATTTACGAGCTCAGTTTGGCCATCTGTCTAGGGGTGGAAGGCCATGGATTTGGTGAGCTTGGTGTGCAACAGTGATCAGAGGCTCAACCTGAATGTGTTGAGAAATCGACTGTCTCAATTTGAGACAATGGTTTGTGGGATTCCAAAATGTACCCAGACTCGTTCAAACAAGATCTTGGCAGTGGCCTCTACTGTGATGCTCTTCTTGCAGGCAACCATAATCTCCATCTTAGAAAATCGATCAACAACCAAAAAAACACAGTCATTTACCTGCTTGGTGGACGGGAGGCCCGACATGTAGTCCATTGAGATGGATTCCCATGGCCTGTTAGGAGTAGGAAGAGGGGTGTACATGCCTTGTTTCTTAGTGGTCGGTTTGGAAATAACGTAGGCAATGCAAAACCTAATATACTTGTTGACCTCTTGTCGAAGTTTCGACCAATAGAAATGTTTATGTAGCATCGCCACTGTCTTTTTGACACCGAAGTGTCCTGCCACTCGACTGTAGTGGGTTTCCCAGATCATGTTCGCTCGCTTTCTTGATGGAACACATCTATGGCGCAGACAACACAACAACCCATCCTAAAGATGGAAATTATAGACAACTATGTTTGCACCCAACATTTGGTAGGTGGTGGAGAAGCCCGGGTCTATCTCATAGAGTTGGGGCCATCCATAGGTCTCATGGCCGCAAGAGTCAAGCACTATGGGGAGTGCCACGACTAGTGGTCTGCTGAGGCAATCAATGACGCGATTGATGCTTCTTATTTTATACTTGATGTTGAGGTGGAATTGCTGCAAGTATGTGGATCAATTTTGATGGCGGTCATTCTGCAATATTCCATGTGTTTGCATGAACTGTAGTAGCGTATGATCAGTGTGGATGACTGTCTCCTTCCCAAGAATGTAATGTCTCCACTGGTGGTAGGCTTTCACAATGGAGTTCATTTCTTTTTCATAAGTACGGTACTTACGAACATCATCTGATATTGTCTCACTATGATAGGCCACAGGGTGGCCGTGCTAAGTGAGAATGATGCCCACAACATAGTCTGAAGCATCTGTTTTGATCTCAAAGGGTTGTTGCAGGTCTGGTAGTGAAAGTACTGGGGATGAGCACAAGCGCTGCTTCAAATAATTGAACACCTTTTTTTGGGACCGGACCCACACAAATTTCTCCTTACCACCACCCCTGGTTATTTGGCTGAGGGCCCATGCAATATGGGAGAATCACAACATGAACCTGCAGTAGAAATTGGCAAGGCCTAAGAAGCTCTGAATCTCAATGAGTGTGGTTGGGGTTGGCCAGGAACGTATGACTTGGATCTTGGTTGGATCCACATGTATGCCATGTTGATCAATGATGTAGCCCAGGTAATGGACCATGTCCATGCCGAAGGAGCATTTTTCCAAGTTGGCGTATAGCTTGTGCTACCACAGGGTGTGCAAAACCTATTGAATATGCTGCAAGTATTCAGATCAAGTCTTGCTGTAAATGAGAATGTCATCCAGATACACCACTACAAAAGTATTAGTGAATGGTTGTAGGATATCGTCCATCATCCTCATGAAAGTGGTTGGAGAATTTGTCAAACCAAAGGGCATGACCAACCATTCAAAAAGGCCTTCCTTTGACTTGAAGGCGGTCTTCCGTACATCTGTTTATTCTATTGGGACCTGGTTGTAGCCAGACTTTAGATCAATCTTACTGAATTATTTGGCCCCCATGAGTTGATCAAGGAGGTCATAAATTCAGGGAATCGGGTACCGGTTTCTGACTGTGATTTTATTCGGAGCTTGGTAATCAATGCAGAGTCCCCAGGTTCCATCTTTCTTCTGTACCAGCACGATTGGGCTCCCGCAAGGTGATGATATGGGACATATGTGCCCCATTGTGGAGTAGTTCTTGGATCTGTCTCTTGATCTCCTCATTCTCTAACAGAGAGCAACAATATACTGTCCCATTGGGTAGCGATGCGCTGGGGGTCATATCGATGGGGTGCTTGACCTGGAAGTGTAGAGGTACCTCATTACGTGAGGAGAACATATCTGAGTATTCTTCCACGACCTTATCCACTTGATTCTGCTATGTGGAGAGGTCGGCCACAGAGACCCTGGATGTGGTTGTGATATTTCTCTTATTCAAAGATCGAATCACGAAGAAGATAAACTTCCCCGTCTGAGAGATGACCTTCCTAGATTTCCTAGCAAAGATCAAGGAAATAACACTAGGTGGGACTGCCTCCGGTATCCTGTACAATTTCTTGTTCAAAGTAATAATAACACAATGAGACCTAGACTCATATACAACATGACGTTTCCATAAATAAGATTGGCCCAAAAGAACATCAAAAACTTCAAGAGGAACAACATCACACAATACCTCGTCTTTGAAGGGCTTGATGTCGTACGACAATCAACACTGTTGGATGACGCGAAGATTGCTTCCTTGGTGGAGCCATCTAATGGTGTAGGGTTGTGGGTGCGACATTATCAGCAGGGCCAACCGCTTGACAATCTCTGTTGATATGAGGTTATTCTGGCTATCGCCATCAATGATGAAGTGTAGTGGGGTGCCTTTTACCCACGTCTATGAATGGAAGAGGCACTCTCCTTCTTTTGGCTCATCTGGTTCACCAGGCTGAAGCTTGGTGGTAGCAACTATGGCACTGGGTTCCACATCAATGATCTGTCTTCCTCTTTCTAGTTTTGGCTCAGAGTCAGAACCCACATATGATTCAGAGGATTTCACTTCATCCACCAATGACTTCTTTGATCAGAAGTTAGGAGTGTTATGCCAAGGGCTCTTATGGAAGTCGCACCACTTCTCGATATAATTATTTGTCTTTCCGATGTCCTTCTTTGCTTGCAGCTTGTACTGGTTGTCCTGATACTATCCATATATTATGTATCCTTTCTTTTTTGTGTTGGGGCTGCCCTTTCATGGATTTTGTTGTGAGGGGTTCCCATGCCCAAATTTTCGCGTGTTTTGTTTGAGCTTCTGCTCGGTTTTGACGACATATCGGTAGGCCGTGCCCAAGAATGAGATGTCCAAAAATTCCATTTCGGTCTGGATGTATCTATGTATATCACCGTGATACTTGAGCACTAGATGTCGCTCTGAATATTTGATACCCAACTTGGTGCACAAGGTATGGAGGATATTTGTGAAATCTGGCACTACTTGGTCTCTTTCTTGCCGCAGTGTGGTCCATTTGGTATACAAGTCATCATAACTTCCGATAGGGTAGTATTTTTCCTTAATAGCATCCCTAAAGGATTCCCAAGTGGTTGTGACTATAAATAATGAGGCTTCCTCTATTTCCTTTTGCTCACAGAATTTTTCCCATCAATCTTTGACATGAAGAATGACTTTGAAGAGCGCAAAAGTAATCTTTTCTCTATTCGAAAAGTTATGGACAAAAAAGTACCCTTCTAGTAGATTCAACCACTTGTCTACAGTATCTGTGTCTATTTGACCTTCAAATATAGGAATATCGAAGTTTATTTGTACCTTGAAGGGGGCGACGCCTTCGCTCGAAGAAGATGCGTCGTCTGTTGGTAGTCGTCGAAGGATTTACGCGAAACTATCCATCATCTCGTTCCTTTGTTGCGTGAGGGATTCCCCAATCAAAAATTTGAAAGGATCTCATGTCCCGTCATATTTATTTTCTCCTGCCATGAGAGGTCGCTTGGGCATGCGAGAGATTTTGTCCTCAAGAGAAACAAGCTCGAGACCCAACTCTTTATACTCCGACGTCGTTGGGGACATGCATTAAGACAACAAGGAGCAGGCCGCTTTGATACCACTGATCTAGATTTTATGAGTAGAACGAAATGACTATAGATTATTAACACGTTCTTAACAAAAAATAACAGAGATACAATAAAATTAGTTTTCTATTAAATAAGGAAATAAGCTGAAACTGTAAAATGCAGCGAAAACAAGCTTGCTGGAATGGTGGCGACTTATCTCTGAGAAGAAATGTGATGGTTGTGCTCATTGGCAAGAATATTATTATAATGAGGATATGAAGGCCTTTTTAACCATAAACAAGAATGCCAAAAACCCTAGACATCCAAAAACCTAACCCTAGGAGATGAAGCGCCAAAAGTCACATGGGCCCCGTTTGGGTAAGTTAGTACATCAACTTTTTGGGGTCGTAACTTTTGCATACAATCTCCATTTTAGGTGTATGATAGCCTGTTGGAAAGGTATCATTGAGGAGATTCATTTTTGGGGAAATATTGAAGGAAATTTTATATTTCTCTCCTTTTTCCCAAAAAACATCGATTAGGGACTCAAAACGGCTCCAGAATTGAAAAAGTGTTAAAAATAGTAAATTACCAAAATTGCCAAAAAACTGTTTTGAGCCAATAGGAAAAGGTGGGTGGCCACCGATATCCACCTGGATTAGGGTGAATTTTATCAGTGGTTGAAGCCCGAAGAGAAGGCCCTAAGCCCCTTACCAGTTGTCACCAAATTTATATTTACAATAAGACTAATGAGAATGCAGAAAGTACTGGAGAAGAGGATTCAAGGCAACAGGTAGTTGGTTCTTAGCACCTCACAAGGAGAGCACCATCCCCAAGTGGAGCCATTGTTATAACCCTATATTTCATAGTATCACCTAGTGATTGAAATTTCTTCCTCTAGTCATATTTCATTGTAAATAATATTTTATTATGCAAATGATTTACAAAAAAAAAAAGAAAAAAGAAAAGAAAAAGAGAAAGAAAAGAAAAGAAAACAAAAAAAAAGAAAAGGATAAAAATAGAAAAAATGAAAAGGGGCTATAAAAAATAATGAAAGACAAAATAAAAAAAAAGATAAAAATATAAAACCCCATCAAAAATAAATTTAGTTTGAATCATACTATATAATCATGATCAAACTTGTTGAATTTATGTTGATAGGTTAGAGAATAAGTTTGGTCAAACTGTTTAATCTTGGCCAAATTAGCTAGGCTAGAGTAAGAATTAATCCAACAGTTTAAGCTAGATTAATATGTTAGATGACTAGGTTAGGAGATAGGTTAGTGATTTTGTTTTCAATAAAAGTTGAAAAGAGATGTCAAAATACCCTTTGATTGATTAAATTTGATTATTGTAGCCTTAGGAAAATAAGACCATGGTGTAAAAGGGAAAAACTTGAGCTTAGCGATACCCATCACATATTTTTTATCCTAAGTTACTAGTGGAAAAGACACTTTGGTGTGTAGTGGATAATTCTAGCACATATTATCTGCGATGGCATCCACCATCGCCAAGATCGATGATCCAAAACACATTTCGCACCCCCCCGATCTTTCTTTCTTTGACAGTGGGAGGGGGAGTCTGAAAAGTGGTTTTCCCCTGCGTCGGTCCCACCTAACATGGTGCTCTCACAGAATTTTGTACCCTCCCCTATGAAATCCGTTTACCACCTACCCCCCCCTCTGAAATCCCTCCAAACCACTACCCAATACCACTCACCTCACTCTACCACCATACCTTACTTCCATATGCCATATGTCCCATCCTACATACTCGTTATCCAATCAAATCACTCCTCCTGACCGTTAATCACCTCATCACCACCCCGCGCCATAACAAACACCTCCATCATGCTGTAAAACCCTATTTCATCACCGTGTAACGCCATTTTCTTATGCAGGAACTGTGGACACCACGTCAAAATAAGTTGTCAAGCCAACTGCGGCAACCTCCACCGTCAACAGACACATTTTTCCCAGGTAATCAGAGTCCCCCCATTACTCTACCTTAAATCTCTATAAATCATGTCCCCCCAAGGCTAAATCTGTTGATACATCCGAGAACCCGATCCTTCCCCCTCCTGTCGACCTTGACCATATACCTCTGGCGGATAAGGATTATAAAATCATAGAGTCAAGGTGCAAATTTGATTTCTTCAAATTGCACTCTTGGCTAAAAGACATATTTATGGATCACAGTGATGAAATTGGACTTTGGGAGTCCAATTTGCCTTTGTATATGTTCCCTCAAACCTACCATTTCCCCGTATTCTCCCTCAAATGCCAAGCTCGTTATTCGCCCGGCCAAAGGGCCATTGTTTCCTCCTTTGGTGAAACCCTATTCACAATTACCTCTGAATCCATTGACCACATGTTGCAAATCCAAAGAAGTGAATTTGCAATCCCATTTTCCATTGAATCCCTAAACAACCCATACCAGAAGCTCACCTTCCCCCAAAGAGCCAATATTTTTGAGATTTTTCTACCAGAAGATGCCCAATTTCCCAAGAAAAATTTGTTGGATTACTGAGAGGGGGGGTGAATCAGTAATAACGTAATTATAATCCTTTTTATTCAAATGTTATATCAAAGTAGAATTATTATCCAATAACGAGCAGTAATAAATAAACAATCACACACATACACAGTACACCAGTGTTTTACGTGGAAACCCAAATCGGGAGAAAACCACAGAATGCTTTTTCTTGTATGTCTTGAAGAATTACATTCATTGGAAGCACCAACTTCCTTTGTTTCCCAGCTACAACTGGAAGGAGGCTCCAACCCCCTAGTTTCACAGGCTACAACCCGAGGGAAGCTCCAACTCCCCAAATCTCTGGCTACAACCAGAAGGAGGCTACAACCCCCAATGTTCTCCAGCTACAACCGGAAGGTGGCTACAACCACCTGCCCTTGTCCCGTCCTGCCACCCTAAAGTAGAAGTAGAATGATGGAACCACTGTCATACTATCACTATGAGATATACTGCTATAAACCTGTACCAATAAATTTGAACCATGCATCAACCATGCATCAACCTGTAATCAACCTGTACCATAAACAAGTGCATCAACCATGCACCAACCTGTAATCAACCTGTACTCATAAACAAGTGCATCAACCATGCACCAACCTCGTAATCAACTCGTATCTATAAACAAGTGCATCAACCATGCACCAACCTCAATCAACCTCCGTACCATAAAAGTGTATCCAACCATGTACCAAGTATGTTCCAATCATGTGTCAACTACTCATCAACTATTAATCATCATATAAAATTCGAGATAATCAACTATACACCTCATGTATGTGTCAACTATCAACTACTTGTCTCAATCCATGTACTCAACATGTGCCACAACCAAAAGCCCTCATCAATTTTATCATCCAAATATGCTTTGTAGCTCAGAATAGACCTCGTGTATATGATCGCATTCCTTCAAACCTTAACTTTAAAAACAAGAGACTAGCATTTTCATCAAACTTTTCTTTAGTCCACATGCCTAGCTTTGGATTAGTCAACAACCCTAACTTAGTAATCATAACTTTGAACATGTAATGTATAAATATCTCAAAATAATATACAACGTGCTCTTTTAGTGTTGTTTGCAGTAATTACCCATGTTTCACTAATTGGAACCTCTCGAAAAGGAGTTATAAAAATGACATACCTTGCTGAACACTCGGCTTATTCGAGAGCTAACTTGTAGAGAGTGCCCGCACAAAATATTTGATGAAATGATATGAAAATATTACACACAACATACTAAATACTGTACCCTAACCAACACATTTGTCTCACTAAATTTTGATCTCATATGAAGAAGTTATGACGCTTTACCCGAAACACATGTTTTGACTAGTTCGGGATCCGGCCACAAACCCTATTTTCCACATAGTGTAACTCCCAAAATACAAAGCACCCACAAGCTGAAGAAAGAACCAATCGACACTTGGATATGTTTTCACTTGCATAGAAATTTCGTGGATCCGGAATCATTATAGAAAAAAAGTTATAGCTTAAAATGGTTAGATGACCTAAAAATAACATACCTTAGAGCTAACCATCAAAAAAGAATTTATCCTTCCTTGCATTTCACTTTATTTTCTAACACTTTCCTCAATTTCGTCTTATACATCATTTTGTATACCTCAAAACCCATTCATATTCAATATTCTCAAGTGTGTTTCAAATGAGAGCCTTGCCTCTTATTTATAATTTCCAAGTAGCTTCCTTAAAAACATCTTCTTAGGTCACTGCCCCACTTTCCCTTATTTTAGGGTTGGTCCACTTAATTCTCCATTAAAATTATTATATTGAAATAATTTATTTTGTATTCACTTTGAGTTCTAATACACTCATCACTTCACTCTATTATTTACCCTTTAAAAATCTTCTAAACCACTTTGATTACTTTGACCTTTTGGGGCTTCTAGATGACATATGAGGGTCCCTCCACTGTATACATAACTCTAAATCGTGAGGAGTTGTGGACGCTCTACATATCACCAGAATGGCATGACATGTAGTATCTATATAGAATAGTATTATCTAAAAATATCATAACTCATAACTGCTATCCATAAAAAACTTGGGTCTATTACCAAACCCTGGGTCTCCAACCTTTCATGGACATAACTCTCTATCATGAGGAATTATGTGACGCTCCACATACCATCGGAAATGACATGAAAAGAACTATCCATCTAGGATATTTTCCTCTACAAACAAATTCACTCTTTCCTTCATCTCATTATTTCACAATTAAGCATGGGTTCTCTTACTTCCACAAAGCCGCCTTCCTCGCGAGGGTTTCAAATGTCATAAGGGGACCACTTGGATTTCATCCATATTTACTTCTTATCAACCATGACAAAACAATAATGAGTCATATTTACATCAAACACTATTGGGTCCATTACCCAAACCTTTGTGCTATGGGTCTTTCTTCAAGGGTTGACATCAATGACAACCAACCTTAATCAACAAAATCCCCCTTATTCATCCTCCATCTTCATTTTCAAGGCCAACTAGATCATTTCCATACTTTGCTACTTGTTAGGTTATTTCTCAGATGAATGGGTAGATGAGCCTATTCTAGGTTTTCTATCTATCTTTTCCACAAAAGAAAGAGCCACAATTAAATTTAATTTCAGTCGATTTTTGGATGATAACATTCATGATCAACTTTTCAGGTTTCCAACAGAAGGAATGTTCATATATTCCTCAGTCTTGGTTTATATGTTCTTTTTTTTCTTCAGTCATACAGGTTTCCATGTGCATTTCATAAATTAAACCAAGGAGGAAACCCACAGTCAGTGACCTCATGGACCTCATTGATGAGGAAAAATTCAACATAATACATCTTCAAGGACTTCATAGACCAATTCTATCACCCAGTGGTTTGCATGTTGAACAACAGTACAGAGCATGGGATCAATGAAGAAATCCAGAGAATCCTTCACCTTTCTGATTTAGCCAAGACATGGGATTGGTATTTATACCAAAACCACACAGAAATAAGAGTGTATGGGTGTGAGATTCCACCTTACAAATTTCCAAAATACCTCCCTCTGAGGATTTTTGCACTAGAATACATAATGCATATGGTGAACTTAGATGACATCCACTTCGTTGCAGCAAACAGAAAACAACTTCTCAAAATCAAGACTCAAATTAGCCCTTTCATCTACAACAACAGATCAACAAGAGAAGAAGTAAATAACCTCTTGAAACACATGAGGTTTACTCAAAGTTCTACTTGGGCTTATGACCCATTTGATGTCATCTCATAGCTCAGAGTCAAACAAAGGAGCACTCCTTATGCTCACACACAGAAGCCAGAAGTAGAGAAGTATATGAACCAGACAAAATGGAAATAAAACACATTGCTAGAAACAAAGGAACAACCTTCCCCTATCATTGGTTCACATACCAACACACCTCAAAAGAAAACATAGAAGAGAGAAAGAAAGGATGTTTCCCCTTCATTCACAGAGGTATCAACCCATGAATTCCAAGTTTATAGAAATAGGGCCAAGACCAGTCATGCACCATACTTGCTCAAGGAAGGAGAAATGCAGTCAACCATAAGCATGGAGGGACCACACTTTTCAGCCTTCTCGGATAGTCAATTCACAGTGTCTACACCATCACCAACATCTCAAAGACAAACAAACACTACTCTGACAATCGAATCATCTCATGAGCAAACAGGGTCAAATATTTTTGACAAGTATAAACAGATCAAGCAAAGAAATGAGATCCTCAACAACAACACCTATGCTCAGTTTTTAAAGCAAACATCCACTGCTCAAGACAGGCTGTTGTCATCAATTGACACAGAGAGATGAATAATTCAAATGGCATTCCTGCAAGCACAAGTTCCTCATCCTAAAATAGCTGCAGACTACAAGAAAATTGCCTTTGAGTTTGATGTAAAGGATGTCCATCTAATGAACAAGGTGGATATGCATAAGCATACAGGAGAGATGATATTCTCTACCTTGACCAACACCTCAATGACTTCTTCAAAGTTGTAGGTATCTATGAACAACATTAAGTCCCAATTGAAGATGGAGAAAATCTCTTCTTTGGCCAAGGACAACAAAATCAAATCATTAGAAGAATTGGTGTTGAAGATTGGGTATGACCCAACAAATGTCAAGGTAGCAGAGGAGTTATTGAAGATGAAGAATGCTGATATAGAATCTCTGAGAAAGCAGCTGAATCTTCCAGCCACAGAGGATTCACAAGCCAAAGAAGTGTTTGAGACTGAATGCTACAAAGAAGAAATGTTGAATCTTATCATGGAACATAATGCATAGATAAGAGAAATGGAAGCATAAATGGATAAACTGATAAAGGAAAAGAAAGAGAATGTGCAGATGGCCATGATCCCATGGAGGCAGTCCCTCTGACAGTATTTAGAATAGCAAAAGCATCCACATCAATAGAAATTCCATCAACAATCCCAGTACAAGTTTCAAATGCATCTGACAAACTTGTAAAATCCATGGAAGACATGTCCATTCAAGGGGAAGAGATCAGGAAACTACAGGAAGAGGTAAAGAACCTACAGGAGCTAAAGTCAATGTTCCAAGCTAGTCACCAGGAAGAGATGCACGAGTCTCAAAGTCTTAGTCAACAACTACAACAACTACAGAAAGAGACTGTCATGGAGAAAACCTTAGCCCAAGCTAAGGAAAATATTTGGGTAGATATCAACAAGTCAATGTCAAAAATTTGGCCATCCATATAGATTATCTTTAAACAACATGAGTTAGTATAGAAGGCTAGAGGAGAAATTGAGATCATGAAGGAAGAGTTAGGAGAAAGTCCCACATAGGCTAGTGAACTTATCATATTTATGAACTCCAAAAACAAGTAGGAGTTAGAAGAACTAGAAATTGAGGGCAGAATAGATACCATCCTTGAGATCAAGAAGGTCTTGACCAAGAAAGGATTGATGTTGCAACTAGAAGAAAAGACCCAAGTGATGGACATAGGTGTGCAGATATTTTTCAGTAAGTTTGAAGTGCTACATAAGAAAGGTATTCCTGGATTATTAGTACTAAATGACAAATTGATCACTTTGTTTGATTAAAAACAAAATATGAGTGTAGTGGCAAAGGATAGTTCAAATTTTGCAGGGATATAGGGAAGCATTAATGGCAAATATTTCTTGGAGACACTAAAGTTGGACCTGAATATTTAACATGAGATTAAACATATCTTCATCACTAAGCCTACTTTTTCCAAGTATACTGAAATGGATGAGATATAGAGGAAGTTACTCAAGATTTCCATCCCAGGTAAAAAGAGATGGGAATATCTATGCACCTTACTTGAGTAAAGACAATTTTGAGGTTCTATTAAGCATGGAGCATCCATCCAAAGTCAAAGAGATGAGTCACCAACCACTTCCACCAAATCAGCACAAATGATCCGAGAAAATCAACAAATCTCTATATTTTGTATTTTAGAGATCTAGTTAGTTAGATATTCCTCCATAATATCCTAGTCATTTATGATATGATCTGATGTAAATAGTTTTATAAATACTTCTCCCTTCGAAGTATTGAGGGTTGATTTTTGCACCTAGGAACTATTGTGTAATTTTTCAAAGGATCGACCCGTAATAAAAGAGGCTTATTCACAGGATTCTTGTGTCAGATTGTTGGTGATGTATTTCTCTCTTTGTTAAATGTTTTCTTATTCTATGTAATAATTTCATGTATTTCCAATTCTAATCATTAAAAGAAAGTCAAAAGAACAAAATTTATCTTATATACTTTGTCTCTGGTTTTTTAATGATCTGTATATTTTCATCTGAAATTGACTGAAGGAATTCTTAATTGTTCCTCTGCTTAGTGGAATTTCCCCTCTTGTTCTCTCTTATTCATCCCATTTAATCTAAATAGATCCAACAATTTTACTACCCTTCTCTGTGAAGAAAACCTTATAAAAATCTGAATCTGATCCTCATCTTTAAGTACAGACCCCATAGCCCAATGGAAAATTAAGCATTCTTTCAGCCAATTATTATAAACAAACAAACAAAATTCGAACTGTCATAACTAGCCTAACATTTAAAACTCAAACAAATCTAAATCTAATAGAGAGATCCCTCTCTGAAGCTTGCAGAGCTAGATCCCAACTTCCAAAGTGTTTTGGTAGTTGCCTTTGTCAATTTCTTCTACAACCTCTGGAAATTACAGAGTGATAATAGTTCGTTCCCTCCATACTTACCAATTTCCATGTTTATTCCTTCCATCTCCCCTTTTCTTTTTGGGCGATGCGATTGGATACACTATGAAGGGTTGTACCTTACCTCATGGGAAGAAGGGGCTACATGCTTGGAGGGTAAAAGTAGCTGGAAAGAGCTAAAATCCAAATTTGAAACCTTCGAGATGCTTCAACCAAGGATCCCTAAGAAACAAGTGAAATGATTCTTAGTAAGAAAAGGGGACCTACAAGATAAAATAAACACTCAAGGTATTAGTTGATGGATAGGTGGTCTCATCACGAGCCAACTAATTATGACCATGGGCTTGTAGCGGTATGACATTACCACCCATTTGGTCACCAAACTAGGGTAGTGGCTCTTGGTGGCATAGCCAAGAGAAAGGGGGTCTCATTATGGTCTAGCCTTCTCATTTTCATGAAATGTTTGTGGATAATGCTGTCACCTCTGGTCATCAATCCAAGACAGTGGCCCTCAACTATTCCCTTGAAGAACAAGAGAAAAATATCAAAAGAAATAAAGCTAAGAATAAAATACAATGAATGGGATAAGAAACAATTGCATTCATGACAAAGTGTAGCTCTTCCTCCATAAAGGCACCCACAAGTAAGACTCTATAGTTGCTTGTTATCACATGCACCCCATGCCCAAATATTTACCCCATTCTACCTCATACACTCACATGACTTGGACTAGAATCCACCTGGGAAACACCCCCAACCTAAGAGAGGTTAGCCCAATAGGATACCCTGAGATCCTCTCCAAACCTAACTTGTCAAATTGCATAATGTCTTCGAGCATGTTTTTGGGGTTAAGGGGGGTTTGATGCACATGTTTGGGCAATTTAATTATTGGATGTGATTTACATGATATGATCCTTGTGACTTATGAACCCCTGGAGGAAATACTTGTTATTTCTACAGGACCTTTCCCGGTGGATGCGTACACATGAGGGAGTGATTATCTCAGACCTTAATGGGGGCTCAAATCCCACATATGGATGTTGAAACCACATCCAGGGGTAAGAAGAGACTGAAGGGTTGCACCAAATAAAGGAAGGACGTTTCCTTTGGAGGAATTATGGAAGACCTATACCTGAGGTATCATGCTCCTCCAACCTGAAATTTATCCTTGGGAGGCCTTGGACGTCACCTTTGGAGGCCCATTTAGATTAAAATTGAATTTATTTTGGTAAAAATGTAATTTTTGAGTAAACTGGCCAGGTCGACCCTGATATTTTGAACTAAAATAATTAAAGGTCATAATTTTGGTATAAATAGACATAAAGTGACATTCATTTTAATCACAACTCATCACACACAAGTGGTGGTATGGAATTTTCTCCCTCTTTAAGGGTTATTGGCTGAAATAACTAGTGTGCATCTCTTGGGAGAGCTTTGTGGTGGTGTATTTTGGCATTTTTCATGGTGGAATGGTCTTCAACTAGGGTTTGACTTGATTATTCTTGGTGAAGTAAGTGGAAAATATTCATTTGTATTCATGCTATGGATGTTCATGGTAAAATTTACTTGTTTCATGTCTAAGATTATGAAATCGCTCGTTTAAACCCTAGGGGAGAAACAACAAATGCTTCTTTCTCCCTATAACTATTCTACTATCTTGATCTTTCAAATTATACATTTTCTTGGGAGTGATTATTAGATCCCTAAAGTGATATCTCTCTAGTAACTTCATTCTAATCACCAATTAAATTGTCTTTCAAAAAAGCTAAGGAAGGAAGGTACGCTAGGGCCTAGAAGTGCCTACTCTCTAACAAAACCTCCCTTAAAGGGTCAAATGATTTAGGCCTTGAAGTGCCAACACCTCTTGCATTTACTTCTTCCCTTGGCTAAGTATTATCATTATTTTATTTTCCAAGTGATATTGTTACTATTATTGACTCCATAAGCCCCTAAAATGCACCGATTTCTATACTCTTGTGGATGAATAAGATCAAACAAACTTTCAAACTATCTTCTTGAACCTCCCACTAACACTAAAAAACAAATTGTTGCTACTATAATTTCTGCTACAACCTTTATTTATCATCCCTAATCAACATACTAACCTCTAAAACTAACCTAGAAATTTGCACTAGCTTAGGTGATATCATCCCAAGGCTCTATCCTTCCCTTTGCTATTGTTCTAAGTGAAAAGTTCTAAATTTGTTTCTGTTGTTTCTGTTGTTGTAACTATTGTTACAACCATCATTGCAGCCCCTTAACAGCCCTCAAACTGTCCATAAAAACACCCAACACTTGTACTAGGAAAACTACTATCATTATATGCTAAAGTGTTTGTTTAATTGCCTAATTTAAGTACTTTCTAAAGAGGTTTTGTTGTTGTCATCATTATTTATTTTTATTTTTTTACAAGGGTTTTGATAGCCTATTGAATTCATTTATTGACTTATTGTAATCTTGAAATTGTAAGTGACAAAGTATTATCAAAATTGCAATGTCTTTATATATATTTTTGTCATCATAGCTTACAATTTCTGGACATTTTTGTTGTTGCTATACATTTCATTTTTTAGTTTTTCAGTAGCATATTTATATCTTGAAGTTACTAATTTGAAACATTGATATCATTGATTACTACTAACATTTGTTGTTTCATTGGTAAAGGGAAGGTACCACTCATTTCCTTTTTCTTTGCCCCTTTAAACTTTACCAAGTGATTTCTTTCCTTGAGTGACCTAGAGAGAGGGGTGGGTTTTACCTGGTATTTTTACCCTTCATCAACCAACTATGTCTTGGGACATCTCCCTTGGAGTGAGATTCTTCTCATCCTAAATAGAAAGAGGTATCCTATTGGGATGAAATTTATAGGACTACCTCCATGTCACGTCAATCTAAGCCTACTTGCATTTAGGATTTGGGCAAGTATATATTGTGAGATCAAAAAAATTGCATCATTGTCGGGGAACATCGAGTCGATTTTCCTTGAACGACACTTTTTCGGTAATACTTTATACAAATAATTCATTTCACAAATCTTACCTAGCAACTCCACTTAGGATGACCCCCTCATTGCTTTGATAATCTCAAGGATATTGTTTGGAAACTCCACTAATGACTACCCGTAGTGGACATCAATACACACCTTATTATCATGTAATTTCTATTATCCCCATTGCCCCTCCTAAATGGTTCCCCAAATAACTCTTCAAACTTTTGGACCTGGATAGTATCAAAGGAGGCTTACATGATCTACCTAAGGATATCAATTCATGGATACCCAAGTTTTTTGGAGAGGTTGGGACTTCTAACAACATACATTGGATCAAATGTTTTGAAAGTTATGACTTCCATCAGTCTAAGAAAGAACATCTTGACATATTCATGAAACGTTTCCTTTCCTCACTTATTGGAGATGCTAGGAAATGGAGCACTAACCTCCCAAGAAATATCCTCACAACCTGTGAAGATTTAGAACAAGGTTTATTACAAGTGTGGGGTGTGATGGAAGATATGGCCTCCCTTTACTCACAATATCTCAAAATTTGCAAACAAAATGATGAGACTGTTAGGGAATTTAATTATGGGTTTAATACCTTGCTTGTTTGAATTGATTTTGATTTTCAACCAAAGAGCATTATTCTTGGACAATACCTCAATTATTTTGAAGGAAACTTCCAATCCCTCCCAAAGAACCAATTCTCGACAAACCTTAAGGAGGCACAAGATGGTGCTTGCCGGATTGAAGAAAATCTCAAATGGTGCGATCCCATTCCCCAGGTCAATCTTTGTCAGGACCAAGATGATGTCCTATGGTTCAATGAGGTATATTTTGAGGAAGAAGAACATGATTTCCCAGAGGTACTAGAGGTAAACAATGAGATTAAGTTAGCCATTCTCCCTAAAGGGACTGGTACTTGGAAGAATGGGTTCTTAAATATGAAAGATGCCTTAATTTTTTCAAAACAACATGAACCCTATGAGGATATAGGTACCTATGAATAAATCGATGAGTTGGGAAGGGAACTATTACAAGCCCAAAATCCTCCTTCTATGAGACTTCCTCAAAATACCAGTCAGACAATAAACCTCATGCTCCAAAAGAACAAATTTGTCCAAACAACTTGGACATAAGAAATGTTGTGAGGCAAGAAGATGATCCTAATTCCTTATCGTGAAAAGACTCCCATTTTGAACGTGACCACCTAAAGGGTAATCATGAGAAACCTAATTATGTAGATTCCATCTTTACCTTGTTTCCACAAGAGTGCCCCAATATCACACCAAATCAAATCCAAGAAAATCAAGACAAGAGGAAGCCTAGAATTGAGTTCTTGAGCCAACAAATGAGGTCTCAAGGGTGAATCTTGGAGAGCCCCTGGTGTACGCTAGGGATACAACCCAACCTTTCCCAAAACCTAGCAATGATAGGGCCAACCTAAGCACTAGTATGGCCTATATATTACAAAAGGTCAAAGGGATTCATGGAATGTTGGAAATCCCTTCTTTGACAAAACAGACCCCAAATGACCATAAATTGTTAGAAGAAACTTCCACACTAATATAAACTGTTCATTTTGAGAAAAATGAACAAACACCCTTTCTCACTTCCTTGCTAATATATGACCTATGTCTTCACAACTGCATGCTTGACTCCGAGTCATCTATCAATATGATGATTTTGAAGGTTATGAACCAATTAGGGATGGAAGTTACAAGGAATTATGCCAACATTTGTATATTTGAGTCAAAGGGAATCAAGGTCTACAGATTGATGGAAGGTCTTGAAGTACACCTTGTTAACTCATGTAATACCCATGTTTACCCCAGTTTGTAAATATAACTATAACTAGCCAAGATACAATGGCAGACTAAATATGTGTGAATGTTGGATTTGATGAACCTTTTTGTTATAAAATATCAATGTATGCATTTTTTTGTTATTAATAGAAAAATGATAAGTGTTTCATTACTGCTAAAAGGGGGGTTTTCCAAGATAGACCACGATGCTATGAGAGATATGGTGAGAGGAACCGAAAATGGTTGAGATGACCCCCCACCAAACTAGTACCTTACTGAATTTAATGACTCAGAATCATAACAGTCCTCTGACCCGAAAATTAATTACTAGTCAGACTGGTAGCTGGAATAGTCATCCTCAAGAGTTAATGAGGATATGGGGTAGAGTAACCATCTACAAGACTTCCATACTTGACCATGAACTGCGCATTTGGACCGACACAACCTTGTTGAGGAAGGAAAGAAAAGAGGTAATTTGTGGGAAGAGACAAAGGGGTGAGAGAGAAGAGTCAAGAGACCAGTCTTAAGAAGCGAAAATAGCACTTGCAGCTCTCTGGTTTGAGGAAGAACTGAGAAATAATCTCATTCTGGGAGAAAGAAGATGCTGACAGGGTTTTTTGTTTAAAGCTGATAAACGGGGCTGACGAGTGACTATGGAAGTACTTGTGTAGACCTCCTTTCTTGGTACAAATAAAACCAATGGCCAATATCCTGTGGGAGGAGGAGAGTAACCTCCATCCACTACTATCGCTGAGAAAGAAGAAAGAGTCTCTCTTGGAGCATCATGGTCTAGCTCGGGGGTGGCCATCGGTAAATCCATTCAGGAGTGGTTGTGCCTATGGTTGGGTGGAAACATTCACTCCTTTTATCAGTCGCTTCACAATTTCTGGTTTCTGATAAGTATTTCCATACCCTATTTTTTAAAATGGAAATGATGATTGAAGATATTTATATGTCTATGATTGAGTTCTTTATTGAATTATTAAGGTAGAAACATGTATTGTCTCTCTGTGAACCTATTCTTTTGAATAGTATTATTCTTGCCTCAACTTAGTAGCTAGAGAGTTATGGGATGTAAGTCTGGAAGAGTGTCGGGGAAGGATTTACTAGGGTGCTTAAGTCGTGTCGACCTCTAAAATTTACCTTTGCGGGAATACTATGTTCAATCCCTGTGGAAGGAGGGTTCCTCCTTTAGACCCTTCATCCGTGTGACCGAGGGATCATGCCTATGTCCTTAACCCATTTATGGATAAAGGAATTAGTGTGTAGCCCACAAAGAGTTTCATATGACCCACATGACCAAGGTCGGGGAACCCTGCGCCAGGCCTGGAAGGAGCTAAGCCTTTCTGGCTTTGGAACTCCAGAGTGATTTGACCTTACCATTTGTAAATCGGTCAAAGGAAACTAGTTGTTATGGTTACCCACAAGGTTAACTAGTGCATGGCAGTCTCCCTAACTGTGGAAAATATACCTTCCCCACCATTAAACCTTGATCTATTCATCAATCACAAAGCAACGCGAGCCACAAATATGAGGGTATTTGAGAGTCCCCTTGGTCATTGGATCTACACCAAGGTAAGTATGACAAAGTCCTCTTCAGGAGAATAGAGATGTGATATCACCAAACTCCTTGAACGTTAAATTTACAAAGTGATGAGAGACGCAGATCTGGGGAGTTCATTGAGAACCCCTTCTTATCCGTTCGATCAACCAATGGAGGGGCCTGTATACAATACTTTGGAAAATTCCTGCTTCGGGAGAGTGGAGCGACCATAATGTCGAAACCCCCAAAGGCCAGAGATGAGAAGGGACGAGGACTGTAGATATAGGGACCCTTCAATATCTCCCCTAACCATTAGATATAGACCATGGTCTTCCCAACACTGACCACTTTGGGAGAAAGGAGGAAGTCACACCGCGAATCCATTGAATGTCGAAGTTACATAGTAATGGAGGTCATATATCCAAGGGTTATGTTGACACACCTTGACCGTGAGATTGAAGGGCTTGGAAGGATATCAGTCCGACATGACATGGCACGTTGACATCACCCAGGGTGATGTGGACCCACTTTTGACATGTCATGTGTCACCTGGATTCGTATGTTTCACAGAACATATGTGCCCATCAAAAATTGGCATGTGTCATCCACTGTAGGGGCCACATGTCATCTCTGACTTGTTTCATGTCACCCATGGTACTTTCTTACTTGGCCCATTTGGAAAGTGGAGTAATCAGGACCCACTTTTCCTTACCTCCACGACTAGTACATCACCATGTGCGAGGGTGGACCATTCAAAAGTCTGAGACTTCAGGAATTCAAAGGTTTGGGGTGCAGTATCGAGGACAAGTTGAAAGGACCGAAGGCCGGAGCCACTTGGAGAGATTACATGATCCTTTGGGAGTTTGGGAATTTAGGACTCCAGAGGATAGGCGTGAAAAATGGATAAGGAATGTTCAACGTCGAAGCATCGAACGCCTAACTTACCTCCATCTCATGTGTTAAATGAATACTATGTCCCACCATTGGATTGGATGGTGTATGAACCTCCCCCGTGGATGTAGGAACTTGGGGACAATATGAATGAGGTGGAGCCATGTGGCCCACATCTGATAATTCCCGAAGAAATTAGGGAGGCCATAACTTGCAATCCAGAGCTTGGTTTTGAGTCTGAGAGTATTCGTTAGAGAGCTACGGTTGAGTAGAAGAGAATGGATCTCTCATAGAGATTATTCGAGATGACTAAAGTAAACAAAATTTTGATGCTCCATCCCTAGAAAGGGTACTTATGTGTCTCGTGGGTTACAAATTGGTATCAGAGAATGGCTACAACGCTTGGCCTGCTTGGGCTCATGAACAAGTCTCTTAAAAATATCATTAGATAAATTTTATGGGTAACACCCTATCCTACCCCATTCCTAGGAGGCCTAGTTAAACCTCTATTGAAGAAAGGAATGAAACTTTTTGTTGTTGTTATATGTTTTGAAAAATATGAACTGTGTGTTGTTCATAAAATAGTAGATCATTAACTAACATAGAATGTTTCATCAACACTCAAACAGTCAGTGGACCGCAGGGAAAACTACAACATAAAGGATGGTGACACACCATTAATTGGGGGAAATTTACCACAATAGAGAGGAAGAATCTGATGAAAGGAGGGTAGTGGAAAACCCTCCAAATTTGGAAGAAACTTTAAGAAGCCTCATGGAATAATTACAGAGTTGTAAAGCTGACAATGAAAGGTTGATAAAAGAGAAGGAAAAACAAACTGAAATTAATGCAATCCTACTGCAAATATTATCATATATACAAAGGAAGATGCAACATGGACCAACAACTAGTCATTTGGAAAAACATCATACAAAGAAAACCCCGAGTCCACCTGATATACAAAATAACGACCCTAGAAGTGGCCACACAAGGAGGAGCACCTCAAAGAAGGCCCAACATGGAGCCAAGAGACACTCATCAAAATAATCCTCTAGTGAGGAAATTGACAACTCCAAGTAATCTTCTAGTATAAAAACTAGTTCGCATTCCCAGAGGAAAATAAAGAAGAGGAAACATTCCAAGATCTATGACCTTGAAGAGTTAAAGAAATCCAAACCACCCTCTTTAGATGGAGAAATTAAGAAGGGGGAAGAAGTAGAAGTTTGGCTGCTTGGCTTGAAGAAATATTTTAGATTCCATGAATACTCTAAAAATTTAAAGGTTCGAATAACCATTTTTAACCTAAATGGGAAGGCCTCCATTTGGTGGGAGGAACTTAGGAATGTGAAAGGAATCCATGAGAAGGAATTATCATGGAAAACATTTGAGAAATACTTCAAGAAGAAGTATCTGTCATAGAAATACTTTGATGGGAAGACCAAGGAGTTCTATGAACTCAAGTTGGGACAACTTACAATAGACGAATATATCAATAAGTTCCTTGAGTTGATAAGGTATGTACCCTACCTAAAGGATGAAAAGGTAAATATGCAACGATTTATTATTGGACTTACTTAGTCCTTCCGGGACATAATTGAATTTGACGAGACAAAGACCTTAGAAGATACTATCCAAAAGGAAAGGTATTTCTATGAGAAATTCAAGACTAAGATAGAACCTCACAAGGATTGGAAGAATAAAAGTAATTTGGGATTCAAGAATAAGGGGTTTAAACCCTCAAGGTTTAAGAACTATGGTAAGGGTTCTAAGATGAGCCTTCCTACTAAAAGTGTATATCAGAAAAGTTTCCCCTCTCAGAGTTGAAATAAACCCTTTGGCGCAACCTCAAGTAAGATTTATAACAAAAAGAGAGAACCCTTGAAATGTTGGGGTTGTGGAGAAGAACATCTACTGAGGGACTAACCATATAAGCAATAGAACAATGGGAGGGTCTACAACGTCCAAGAGGATACCACAGTCAATGATGTGGCTAGGAGCATGCCACATATTTATGCAACCTTGGATAATAGACAAGTTGACCACCAAGATTCAGTGGTGGAGATGGAAGGTATGATTTACAACCATCTAGTTTCTATTTTAATTGACCCTGGTTCTAATTTGAGTTATGTTTCCCCTCAAACTGTTGAGAAATGTAAATTGCAAAAAGTTAAACATGTTCAATCATGGATAGTTCAACTAGCCACTAGAACCAAAATAAAAGTAACAGAGGTCATACCATCATGCCAATTCATTATGAGTGGATTACCCACCCAAACAACCTTAAACATACTCCCTTTAGAATCTTATGACATGTTGATTGGCATGGACTAGTTGGTTTCCCATAAAACCAAGTTGGACTGTTATAATAAAACTTTGGAGTGTGAAAATGAATAAGGGAGAAAGGTAACCCTACAAGGGATTCAAAAACTTGTCTCAGTGAAACAAATATCAGCCCTTCAAGTGAAGAAGTATTGCAGAAAAGGATGTCCTTTGTATGCAATACAAGTGTTGGACTCTATTGATAACAACAAAACAAGCCTAGAACACCATCCCATATCAATAGAGTATAAATATGTGTTCCCAAAATAGGTACCAGGTTGTTGGCATAGGGGTAGACCCAGGGTTCAACTCTAATAGCATACCAACAAGACCTAACTATTGGCCCTTTTGCAACACCTGCGAAGCAGATGCAGTCTCACCCGAAGTAGCAATAGGAGGTTACAGGACACAAGTGTCTACAACTAGAGGAAATACAAAGTGGATCCAATACAATAACATCACAACATCTATATATCATTTACCAGCTTAGGCCTACTTCACACAGTTATCTATTAGATCTAACATAGTAATGCAATAACAGTATATCATAGAGCCAAATAACACAACATCAATCCCACACAACAACAAGATGTACGTGGTTCACCCTCTCCCTAGGGATACGTCCAGATAACTGTTCTTTATAATATATTAGGTGAAATATTACAGTTCTATCTGTTCTCTTAGATTGAAGACCTCTCTCCTTCGCTCTTTTCTCTATCTTCCTTCCCTGTGCACCCAGTTGCAGGGTTGATCTTCGCACCGAGCTGAAGATCTTACAATACATATTTTTCTCTCAGAAATAACAACAATCACTCATCATCACATAATCAAACTAATGACGACCCCATCCCAGGTCCTCTTGACCTTTATTTATACATTACAATAGCTCACCGACAACCTTAGGCTGAATCCTATGTGTCTAAAACCCTAGATACCAAAACCCTAGGTGTCTAAAACCCTAGGTCAACTTGACCCATGTTTTTAGGGCTTCACCAACCTATCTTTTCTTCCTTCTTGTGAGGTTCTGCAAAGAATCTACTAGTGGATTTTTCTTCTTGTTGATTTTTCCATGATCTGTCTTCCTCGATCATCCAACAACTTGCTTTCTCTTACTTCACTTCTTCTTTTATGCTCTTTTGCTCACTTCAACCCAGTATCATTCACTGTGTCTTCCGCGTAGTTCACATTTCGTCCTTTCTTCTGTAATCTTTGCTTACTTCCATCACCAAGGGCCAACACATGTCTACCTCCAAGAAGAGATATTGACTTATCAATAGAACTTGCACTAGGAATGGTGCCAGTATCTAGAACACCCTATAGAATGAGTACACCAAAGTTGGTTGAGCTCAAACCATAACTAAATGAAATGATGGACAAAGGCTACATCTGGCCTAGTGTGTCTCCATGGGGAGCACTAGCCTTATTTGTGAAAAATAAGGATGGGACACTTAGGTTGTGCATAGATTATAGGCAACTCAATAAGATGACTATAAATAATAAGTATCCCTTGCCAAGGATCAATGACTTGTTTGACCAATTAAGGGGTGCTACAATTTTCTCCAAGATTGACTTGAGGTCTGGATACCATCAGGTCCGAATTAAGGATGAATACATCCATAAAACAACCTTTAGGACAAGATATGGTCACTATGAATTTGTGGTGGTGCCCTTTGGGCTAACCAATGCACCAATCAATTTTATGAGCTTAATGAATAATGTACTCAGTAAGTTCTTAGAAAGATTTGTATTGGTTTTCATTGATGATATACTAATATATTCCAAGAATACAGAATAGCATGAAGAATATCTTAATCTAGTACTTCAAGTACTAAGAGAACATCAGCTCTATGCTAAGTTTAGTAAGTGTAACTTTTTCCAGAAACAAGTCAATTACTTAGGCCATGCTATTTCTAAAGAAGGGGTGGCAGTTGATCCTGACAAGATAAAATCCATTATGGATTGGCCTACACCAAAGGATGTGTCTGATATCATATCCTTTATGGGCCTAGAAGGATAATATAGGAGGTTCATAAAAGGACTTTCCAAGATTGGTTTTCCAATCACCTCCCTTTAGAAAAAGGGAGTTAAATTCCTTTGGACATCAGAATGTGAAGAGAGATTCCAAGAGCTGAAATTCCTTCTAACCAATGCACCTGTGATGAAGATTTCATATCCAAGCAAGGACTTCCTTTTGTGTATAGATGCCTGCAAGGAAGGACTCGAAGGATTCCTTATGAAAGAAGAACATGTAATTTTCTATGAATCCAGAAAATTGAATGAGCATGAAATCAATTATGTGACACATGATCTAGAATTGGTTTCCATAGTACATGCTTTAAAAATGTGGAGGCATTACCTCCTGGGTAGAATATTTGTTCTTATGACAGACCATTGTGGGTTGAGGTACATGTTTGATCAACCAAAACTTAATGCTAGACAAGATAGATGGATGGCTATATGAAATCAAACATGTCAAAGGAAAAGAAAATAGTGTGGTTGATGCCCTTAGTAGAAGTATGAAAGTAATCCACTTGGTTTTTGTAAGGACATGTGAAACGAACGTTAATGAGAGAGTAAAAATGGCAAAAGAAACAACTGCATTTTTCAAGACTGTGAAATCATACTTAGAGAAAGATCCCATGGGGATGAAGTATGAGGGTTATCAATTGCTGAATGATGGCCTACTAACTTACAAAGGTAGGTTGTATATCCCAAACTGTGAATACTTGAAGAGGTTCATGATGGATGAACTACACAAAAGACCATATACTGGTCATCCTAGTTATCAGAAGATGATCGCATCCACTAGGAAACTATTTTATTGTCCTGGACTGAAAAGGGACATAGTTGATTACTTAGCTAAATGTCTAGAATGTCAGCAAGTTAAGGCAGAACACTAGCATCCAGCAGGGATTTTGCAGCCCCTACCAATCCCATAATGGAAATGGGAAACCATCTCCATGGATTTCAACATAGGATTACCAAAATTGACCAAACAGAATGACACCATCATGGTAGTGGTGGACAAATTGAGCAAGGTTGCTCACTTCATTCCCATCAAGTCAACTTGCAAGGAAATAGATATTTCCAGTATTTTTATGAAAGAAATATTTAGGATACATGAAATGCCTAAGGAGATCATATCTGACAGAGATACAAAATTCACTTCAAACTTTTGGAAATCTCTATCTGCTGGTTTTGAAACTAAATTGTTATTTAGTACAACCTATCACCCTCAAACTGATGGGAAGATAGAGAGAGTAAACCAAGTGTTAGAGGACATGTTAAGGATGCATGTAATGCATTATCCTAAGAAGTGGGAAAACTACCTACCATTGGTAGAGTTTTCCTACAATAATGGATATCAAGAGTCATTGAAGATGATCCCTTTTGGGGCCCTCTATGGTAGACAATGCAAGATTCCAATCAGCTGGGATAACCCAGTAGAGATAATTAAAATTGGGACATATATGCTAAAGGAAATGGAACAAAAAGTAATTTAGATAAAATAGAATATGAAAGTGGCTCAGGATAGACAGAAAATCTATGCAGAAGGAAATCAGACTCCTAGAGAATTCAAACAGGGGATCATGTGTATCATCGAGTTAGACCCAGGAAAATATCCTTGAGAATGGGAGCTTGTGCCAAGATGGCACCTTGGTATTGTGGAACCTTTGAAATCTTGGATAGAGTGGGGCTTGTAGCATATAGGATAGCACTTCCTCCCACATTGAAGGACCATAATGTTTTCCATGTATCATTATTGAAGAAATATGTACATGATTCTAATCATATAATTGACTGGTTTGTGATTTAGGTGGAACTAGAGGGAGAATTCCTGCTAGAATATCAATGCATAATAAACATGAAGGAAATCCCACTCAAGAACAAAACCATTGCACAGGTCAAGGTATGGTGGAAACACTTTGGCCCATATGAGGCTACATGGGAAATGGAGGATGCCATGAAACATGCATACCCATTTTTGTTTACTTCTGTACATATAAAGAAAATTGGCAAATAGAACATCGGGGATGATGTTCCTTTAAGGTGGATGGGATTGTAATACCTTTGTTTCCCCAAGTTTGTAAATATAACTATAACTGGCCAAGAGACTATGGAAGACTAGATATGTGTGAATGTTGGATTTGATGAACCTTTTTGTTATAAAAGGTCAATGTATGTATTTTTTTTTATTAATAGAAAATGGATAAGTGTTATATTATTCTTGAAAGGGGGGTTTTCCAAGATATACCATGGTTCTATGAGAGAGATCGTGAGGGGAACCAAAAATGGTTGAGATGACCGCCCACCAAACCAATACCTTACTGGATTTAATGACTAAGAAATAAAATAGTCCTCTAACCCAAATATGAATTACCAGTCAGACTGGTAGCTGGAAGAGTCCTCAAGAGTTAATGAGGAGATGGTCTGGAGTACCCATCTACAAGAATTCCAGACCTGACCATGAACTGGGGATTCAAACCCATGCAACCTTGCTAAGGAAGGAAAGAAAAGAGGTAATTTTTGGGCAGAGGAAGAGGGGCGAGAGAGAAGAGTCGAGAGACCAATATCAAGAAGAGAAAAGAGTGCTTGCAGCTCTATGCTTCAAGGAAGAACTGAGAAATAATCTCATTCTGGGTGCAAGAAGATGTTGGTAGGGTTTTCATTTCAAGCTGATAAACATGGCTGATGAGTGACTATGGAAGTACTCGTGCATACCTCCTTGCTTGGTATGGAGAAAATCGGTGGCTGAGATCCTTTGGGAGGAGGAGAGTAACCTCCATCCCTGACTATCGCTGAGAAAGAAGAAAGAGTCTCTCTCAGAGGATCATGGTCTAGATCGGGGGTGGCCAGTGGTAAATTTGTTCAGGAGTGGTTGTGCCTATGGTTGGGTGGAAATAGGCACCCCTTTCAGAAGCCGCTTCATGATTTCTGTTTTTTTGATAAGTATTTTCATACTTTGTGTATTAAAATGGAAATGATGATTGAAGATAATTATATGTCTATGACTGATTTCTTTATTGAATGATTAAGGTAGAAAAATGTATTGTCACTTTGTCAACCTATTCTTTTGAATGGTCTTCTAATTGCCTCAGCTTAGCAGCTAGAGAGCTATGGGATTTAAGTCTACAAGACTGTCGAGGAAGGATTTACTGGGATGGTCCTCTCGACCTCTAGAATCTACATTCGCGGGAATAATAAGTTCAAACCATGTGGAAGGAAGGTGCCTCCTTTAGACCCTTCATTTGTGTGACCAAGGGATCATGCCCATTTACTTAACCCATTTACGACTAGAGGAATTATTGTGTATCCCACGAAAGGTTTCAGAGGACCAATGTGACCAAGGTTAGGGAACCCCGTGCTAGGCCTAGAAGGATCTAAGCATTTCTGGCTTCAGAACTCTAGGAGTTCAGAGCTTCAGAGTGATTCGACCTTACCATTTGTAAATTGTTTGAAGTTAATTGGTTGCTATGGTTACCCACAAGTTTAACCGACGCTTGGTGGTCTCCCTAAACATGGAATATTGACCTTCCCCACCATTAAACCTTGATCCATTCATCAATCACAAAGCAATGTGAGCCATAGATCTGAGGGTATTCGAGAGTCCCCTTGGTCATTGGATCTACACTGAGATAAGTCCGGTGAAGTCCTCTTCGAGAGAACAAATATGTGATAGCACCAAACTACCCGAACTCCAAAGTTATGAAGTGATGACAGTCATGGATCTAGGGAGTTCATTGAGAAACCCTTCTTACCCATTCAATCAACCAGTGGAGGGGCCCGTGTATGGTACTTCAATGAATTCCTGCTTCGGGAGAGCAGAGCAGAAATAATTTTGAAACCCCTGAAGGATGGAGCTACAAAGTGATGAGGACCGTAGATATAGGGACCCTTCAGGATCTTCCCTGACCGTTAGATATAGACCATTGTTAACTCGATGCTGACCACTCTGGGAGAAAAGAGGAATTCACACCACAGATCCCCCAAATGCTGAAGTTACGAAGTAATGGAGGCTGTAGATCTAGGGGTTACATGGAAACACCTTGATTGTGAGATCGAAGGGCTTGGAAGGATATCAGTCTAGGGTGAGGTGGCTTGTTGACATCACCTAGGGTGAGGTGGACCCACATTTGATGTTCCACATGTCACCTAGATTTGTACATTTTGCAGACCCTGTGTTCCCATTAAAACGTGACACATATCACCCACTATAGGGGCCATGTGTCATCTCTACCTTGCTAGGTGTCACCCATGGTACTTGCTTACTTGGCCCATTTGGAAGGTGGAGTACTCAGGACCTGCCTGTCCTTACCTATGTGACTAATACGTCACCATGTGCGAGGGTGGACCCTTCAGGAGTCCAAGACTTCGGTAATCTAGAGGTTTGGGTGCAGTATCAAGGATAAGTTGAAAGGCCTGAAGGTCGAAGCCATGTGGAGATATTTAGGGCTCCTTTGAGAGTTTAGGAATTTGGGACTCTAGAGGATAGGCATGCATAAAGAAGAAGGGACGTTCAATGCTGAAGCACCGAACATCGAACTTCCCTCCATATCATGTGTTAAATGAAGACTGTGTCCAACCGTTGGATTGGACGGTGGATGAACCTCCCCTGTGGATGTAGGAACTTGGGGATGGTAGGATGAGGTGGAGCCAACTGGGTGCCATGTGGCCCATGTCTGATAATGTATGAAGAAATTCGAGAGGCCATAAATTTCAATCAAAATATCAATTTTGAGTCTGATAGTAGTTGTTAGAGAGCTACGGTTGAGTATAAGAGAATGGAGCTCTCGAAGAGATGACTCGAGATGACTAAAGTAAGAGAAATTTTGATGCCGCATCCCTAGGGGTCCGGTGTTTTAAAACCACCTAGATTTCCCCATCATAATGGATGTCGTTGTTGTTGATGTACCTGACACTTGGGAAATTATATCATCTAGGCAATGGGATTCTACTTTTGGTGGAAGTCTACAGATGGAATTTTCCTACTCAACTATCCTCGTCGGGGCACAAGGTTGTATCACTTCGCATAATAAGCCAAAGAGGATGGAACACATTGAAAGGTGTAATCATGGACATAGTAACTAAAACTTCATAGATCCATGCTTATTTCAAGACCGGACCGCTCTTCCCTTTGTAGAAGAAGACAATATTAATGAGATAACATGGACCAAGGGAAAGGGTGACCAAAATCCTCCTAGAAATCACAAGGACAACATTACACAAGGTAATGACGAGACGTTACATTTGCACAAAACATACATAAGGGATAGTACTTTGGTATAATCCCACCCCATAGTTATGCACCAGGAGAGAGATACAATTTGGGGTGATTATCCTAATGATATATCTAACCTCTCTTAGGACTGGGATGAGTATTCTTCTACACAAGAGGATGAAATTGACAATTTGATAAGGTTTAGAAGGAAAGGATTTGGCTTCATCAAATGGAAGGGGAATGATGAACATTTGTTGACTGAGCCAAACCAAGAAGATGTACTTACTACAAAACCCCACCCCCCTCCCTCAACACAATACACTATAATACAAGAAGCAATTGATTCCGAAGGAGGGGACTACAAGTAAGGAGATTTGGTTTTAGAGTGGGATAAAAATATGGGGGAGCCTAAAAACATTAAGGGATGCACAAAGTTTTAGATTGGACCCTTCAATATCATAATGAAGTCAGTCAATGATTCCTACTACTCGTCCATGATCAAAGGGAGGAAATATCCATTATTGGTTAGTGGATGTCTCCTCAAAACCCATCATGGGGAAGATACTTGACTTCATAGGTAAGCACATGTAAGTTAGGGTAGGTATGAATTTTCATCCATTGTACATACCATTTCATATCATGTTATCATAGTTGTAGTTTCATTTTTCATATTATCTTGATTCATTATGTATATATGTATACTCATAATCATATGTTAGACTAGAGATGATTTTATTTTATCATATATGGATGAGGGGTGATATCACCACCCTAGGGATTACTAATATATTTTGTTGAGATTTAGCAGGCACATATCATACTAGAGATATTGAGGTTCTCATGTGCTCTATGGTGAGCATATATCCCAGAGTTGGACCCAGATGTTATCCCCTATCCTAGGGTTAACTAAGGATATCACATCTCGAGGCCCACAGGTCCTAGACATGGAGTACCAAGAGAAAAATGATTTAATCATGGCCCATGAGGGCCCCTTTTTTCTTCAGTGCAATCCACATACTACCAACAGTCACATCCAACACACCAACCTAGTCTTGAATTGGCAGTGAGTCTTTCTCCATGAGGTAATGAGTCTGGGTATCATGGTATGTATCACTCTGATTTTTGAATCACTTGAACATGTTGTATTGAATCCTTATTCATTTCATGATGTTTACGTGGAAATTATGCTCTTTTCCTCATTCAAACTTGGAAGGGTGACACAATGCCCTAGTAAGTTGATTTCCATTTAGGATGGGTTGCTACTAGGTGGATATTTGAAGAGTCATCGTCTATTCCCGCCATACTTACCACTTTCCATATTTATTCCTTCCATCTCCCCTTTCCTTTTTGGACATTGGGGTTGGATACACTATGAAGGGTTGTACCTTACCTCGTGGGAAGAAGGGGATAAAGCCCCAAAGGGTAAAAGTAGCTGGCAAGAGTTAAAATCCAAATATGAAACCTTCAAGATGCTTCACCCAAGGATCCCCAAGAAAGTAGTGAAAGGATTCTTAGTAAGAAAAGGGGACCTACAAGATAAAATAAACACTCAAGGTATTAGTTGATGGATAGGAGGTCTCATCATGAGACAAATTATTATGACCATGGGCATGTAGCAGTATGACATTACCACCCATATGGTCACCAAACTAGGGTAGTGGCTCTTGGTGTCATATCCAGGAGAAAGAGGGTCTCGTTACAAGCCAACCTTCTCATTTTTGTGAAATGTTTGTGGATAACGTTGTCACATCTGGTCATCAAGCTAGGGCAGTGACTCTCAACTATTCCCTTGAAGCACAAGAGAAAAATATAAAAAGAAATAAAGCTATGAATAAAAGGTAATAAATGGGTTAAGAAACAATTGCATTCATGACAAGGTGCAACTCTCCCTCCACGAAGGAACCCACATGTAATGCTCTACATTTGCATGTTATCACATGCACCCCATGCCCAAATATTTACCCCATGCCACCTCATACACTCACATGACTTGGAATAGAATCCACCTGGGAAACGCCCCCAACCTAAGAGAGGTTATCCCAATAGGACACCCTGAGACCCTCTCCAAACCTAACTTTTCAAATTGCATAACATCTTTGAGCATTTGTTGGGGTTGAAGGGGGGTTTTATGCACATGTTTGGGTAATTTACTTATTGGATGTGATTTACATGCTATGATCCTTGTGACTTATGAACCCCTGGAGGGCGTACTTGTTGTTTATGCAGGAATTTTCCTAGTGGACAGGTACACATGAGGGAATGATTATCTTGAACCTTCATCAGGGTGTAAAGACCACAGGTGGATGTTGAAACCCCATCCAAGGGTAAGAGATACTGAAGGATTGCACCAGATGAAGGAAGGATGTTTCCTTTGGAGGCACTGTGGAAGACCTATACTTGAGGTCTCATGCTCCTCTCACCTGGACGTTGACTTTGTGTAATATACCAGATATAAAAAGTATGCAGAACATAAATAAAATGCTAGAAATGGCAGAATAACAGTAATATAACTAGCATAATCTCCACAATAACAAAGAAATGATATAACAACAACAACAAAAATAACACTTTGATTCAGAAAGCAATGTTCACGGGCCTCTTCGAGGGGGAAACCTCCAGTCGAGAAACGCTCTGTTACAATAGTCTCCAAGCTAGGGTTTTCATACCCTCGACCCTTATTTATACTAAATATGTCTATCAAGAGAGGCATCTAGAGGAAGATCCTTCTAGAAGCGGAAGCTTCTATTAGGTCTTCTTACATCCGCCTTATTCTATTTTATTGAAAGGACTTATTAATATTGACCTTTATTACATCCGAATATATTTCTCTACCTATGTGCGGGTTAGGACCCTAACATGTCCACCCCCTTAAAAACAACCTTGTCCTCAAGGCTTGAGATGTGGAAACTACTGCAGAATGGTAGTTGGTTCCTAAGTGGCATCTGCTGGAGTTGTATCTTTCCATTGGACTAGCACTTCCTTGATGGTTCTCTGATGCAGGAGATGCTCACGCTGGTCCAAAACTACTTTTGGCTGTAGCCAAATGGATCCTTCTTCAACTAATTAGGGAAGGTTGGTTTGAATTTGGCACCTAGTTCCAATCACCTTCTTTAAGCATGAAACATGAAAAACAAGATGTATCTTCGAATGACTAGGCAGAGCTAACTGATAGGCGACTTGTCCCACACGCTTTCGAACTGTATAAGGACCATAAAATTTGGGTGCTAGCTTCTAACAATGCTCGGCCTTGAGGGAAGTTTTCTTGTATGGTTGCAGTCACAGAAACACCTGATCCCCTTCTGCAAATTGACGTTCATAGCGATGTTGATCTACTTGTTTCTTCAGGCAATTCCATGCCATGACCAAGTTCTCTTTGAGGGTATGGAGAATATACTCTCGAACTGTAAGTGTTTGGTTAACTTCCTGGACCTTCAAGGTACCGGGTAAGTATGAGAGAACTGAAGGTGGCTTCTGTCCGTATACCGCTTCAAAAGGAGTCATGCGTGTAGCTGTATGGTAGGAAGTGTTGTACCACCATTCAGCTAGGGGTAACCAATGAACCCACTGTTTTTTATTTTCAGAGGCAAAACAACTCAGATATGTTTCCAAACACTTGTTGACAACTTTTGTTTGACCATCAGTCTAGGAATGATAAGCTGTGCTGAGATGCAATTGGGTGCCCTGTAGCTTGAACAGTTCTTGCCAAAAAATTATTGTGAAAGTTGGGTCACGATCATAAACAATAGAGTGAGGCATGCCGTGAATCTTGAAGACCTGGTCCATGAAAATTTGAGCCACCATGGATGCAGTAAATGGGTGTTGAAGAGCACATAAATGAGCATACTTGGAAAGGTGATCCACAACCACCATTATGACTGATTTATTTCTCGATTTGGGTAAGCCGGTAATAAATTCCATAGAGATATCCTTCCAAATAGCAGGTGGAATTGGAAGCGGTTGTAGTGTGCCCAGAGATTTGACTGTTTCTCCCTTGTTGCGTTGACACACATCACATTCAGTGAAAAAATTATGGATGTCCTATTTCATACCATCCCCAAAAAAAGAATGTTTGACCCTGTCATAGGTTTTGGTGAACCCGGAGTGCCCCGCTGTGAGTGTAGCATGAAGCTTAGAAAGTACTGTGGATTTAAGCTTTGATTGTTTACTTAAATACAAACAACCTTTGTATCGAAGCTCATCCTGGAGCCAAGAGTACCCTGGGGGAGCTGGAGCATTGGTATGCAATTGCTGGATTAGATGCGAACTTTTGGGATCTTGTAGCCATTCCTGGTGAACAACTTGGAGCCAATCTGGTACAATGAAGGAAAGAGAAAAAATGGATCCTTCTTCTTCATATTTTCGAGACAGTGCATCTACCACCACATTGTCTTTTCCTTTCTTGTAAATGATCTCATAATCATATCCAAAGAGTTTAGTCACCCATTTTTGTTGCTTCGAGGAGGAAATGCATTGTTCCAGAAATTACTTGAGGCTTTGATGGTCTGTCTTAATTTGGAAACGTTTCCCTAAGAGATAAGGGCACCATAGATCAACAACATGCATAATAGCCAACATTTCCTTTTCATAGATGGGTTTGCCCAGATTCCTTTCAGATAGTTTCTTGCTGGTGAAGGCCAAAGGTCAACCCTCGTGCATAAGGACAACACCGATTCCTTTCCCTGAGGCATCACATTCCAACACAAAGGTCTTTGTGAAATCAGGAAGGGCCAGAACCAGAGTGGTGCACATGGCCATCTTCAAGGTTTGGAAATCTTGAGCAACGGCTGCAATCTTTTTGAGGAGAGTAGTGAGAGTGAAAGAGTTCTTTTTGAGGAGAGTAGTGAGAGGTGCTGCAATCTTTCCAAAATTCTTAACAAACTTGCGATAATACCCTGTTAAGCCCAGAAATCTATGCAAGCTTTTGAGGTCTTTGGGTGCAACCAGTCTTGCATAGCTTCAATCTTTTTCAGATCCACCCTGACGCCATCTTTGCCAACCAGATGACCCAAGTATTCTACTTCTGAGGCACCAAAATCACATTTAGACTATTTCAGGAAAAGTTGGTGCTGAGAGAGTAGATGGAGAAATCGATCCACATGAGTAAGATGGTCTATCTAGGTTTTTCTATAGATGAGGATATCATCAAAGAAAACTAAGACAAAATGACGGAGAAAAGGACGAAAGACATGATTCATGAGGCTTTGTAAGGTGGAGGGGGAATTACACAAGCCAAAGGGCATGACCAAAAACTCATAGTGGCACTCATGAGTTCGAAAGGCCGTCTTGGGAATGTTTGCCTCTTTCATACATATCTAGTGATAGCTCGAGTGAAGATCAAGTTTAGTAAAGAATTGGGTGCCACTCAATTCATCCAGGAGGTCATCAATGACAGGAATGATAAATTTGTCTTTAATGGTAAGTTTGTTGAGGGCACGAAAGTCAAGACACATTCTCCAAGAACCTTCTTTCTTCAGGACCATGACTACAGGAGAAGAGTAAGGGCTCGTACTAGGGTGGATAATGCCTGCGTTAAGGAGTTCCTAGACCATTTTCTCAATTTCATTTTTTTGTGAAAACGGGTGGCGATACGAATGGATATTGGGAGGAAGGCTTCCGGGTACAAGGGGAATCGAATGATCATGAACACCGCGGGAAGGAGGGAGTCCTTGGGGAGTGGAAAATACCATTTGATGTTTAGAAAGGAGGGCTTGGAGGTCTTGCAGCACCGAGGGTGTCTCTGTTGCTTGTATGGCATGGAGTTTGGCAATGACACCAAAATGACCTTTTTTGAGTAGCTTTTCCATGCGATGGGAACTAATGACCTCAGGTGAACCAACGATGATGCCTTGGAATTTATATTGTGGCCTTCTTGGTCGAATTGCATGGTTAATTCCTTAAAATCCATGAGAATGGGACCCAAATTCCTTAGCCAGTCTGCACTCAACACAATGTCACAACTGCCCATGTTGATAGAAAACATATGGGATTTTAGGTGGTAGTCACCGATTTGGAGACACACATTTTCACAACACCCTCCACATTTCATGGAACCACCATTGGCAATCATGATTTGGAAATTGTTGACGACATGGATGTAGCAATGAGTTTCTTGGGCAATGCGGTGATGAATAAAATTATGGGTGCTTCCACTATCAACCAGAATGATGACCTTCCGATGCTTGATGTAACTGATTAACTTGAGGGTTTGGGGGGTGGAGAATCCAGTGAGAGCATTGAGGGAAATGATCGGTTCCACTTCGAGAGGGTCTGAGGGAGGGGTTATGTCATTGATTTCAGGTGACTCAGGCACAAGGGGAGTTTCAACATCCTCTTCTGAAATATCCTTAGAGATGGCCATAAAAATCTTTTGTTCCTTACACTTGTGGCCCAGGAAATATTGTCATCACAATTATAACAAAGGCCTTTGAGTTGGCGTTCAACCATTTTAGCCCTGGTCAATTTTTGGATCTTTAATGGGGCGGAGGGAGTAGTGGGATTTACGAGTTTAGGGCGAGGGATAAAGGAGGGTTTACAGTTTTGAGAGGATACAACCTGTTGTGCTTATTTATCTTTTTTAGTATCCTCCACCCAACTCAAAGGTCGATCCATGAGGACATGGGCCCAAATATCATCCTTGAGGCCACTGATAAAACACTCTAGAAAGAAAGCATCTGTCATGCCCTCTATTCGAAAATCCAGGCGCTCAAAGGCAGCTATGAAGTCTTCTACTATTCCTGATTGTTTCAACTTTGTCAAACGACCCAAATGGTTGGTGTCAGTGTCAAAGCATTCATAAATCTCAGTCACAAATTGGGTCCAAGCAATATACCCTTGACGTGAAGTTTTTCTCCATTGCCACCATTGCCAACGTTCTTGATCTAGATGGAGAAAACCATACCAGAGTTTGGACAAGTCATCTGTAATTCCATATAAAGAGAAATAATGTTCCATTTGGGTGACCCAACCAGTGGGATCTGAGCCATCAAATTTGGTCACATCCACCCGCGAAAGGCGTAGGTCACGTTGAAAGTGATGGTGCTGAAACGTATGGGAATGGGAGGAATGTTCACATTCAGTCTTTGGAGGTGCGTCAGAAAAAGGGTCATCTGTAGGGATCTTTAGTTTGGTGCAGAGTGACACAAAGATAGATTCAAGTTGGGTGGTCAGTTCTTGTTTGACTTCCTCCATTGAGGACAATATGGTTGCATTTATGTTTGTATTGATGGATGTATCGATGGAGGCAACAGTGGCACTGAGCGGTTTCACTTCTTTTTGGGTCTCGAGGAAACCATATTGTAAGGTGTTGAAGTGAGCTTCCAAGTCTTGGCTACGGGTATGGGCCATGAGGATGGGTGAACTGAAAAGGGACGGGCGGGGTCAACATTTTTGCTGAAAAATGATATGGATGAATGTGATAAGGGTGAAGAGATGAATCCAACGGATTGGGTCTCAAATAATGGTGAAAAAATTTCTAGACATTTTTTTTACACCTGCGGAGTTATACTCCAGTCTGAAGAATACTGCAATGATGAAATCCCCAAATGCTTAACCAGAAAGAAATGTGTATTTACTTGGAAACCTGAACATAGTTGCATGACAATAGATCTTGTCTGTTTTAATTTGTTTATGTTTCTGTCCCCCAAGGGTTAGGTATTCAAGGGTTCTACAGACAAGGGTTTTATCTATGCTATAACACTCTGATATACATGCGGGGTCCAACAGTAGTACTCGACCCAATATCTCAGGGCACTAACTAAGGAGGATAGATTGTACCCTTAGTTGTACTACCCAACTACCCAGGTACTAGAGAGTATCTTCCCGAGTGCTGTTCTCGGTGGAACTATAGCAGTTAGGTGACCGATCGGTTTATCTAAAGAGAGATTCATGAAATCTAGGCCAATCCATACACATGTGTTGTCTGATGCACTACCACTCGAAGGGGTACCAACAGGGGTTACAAGGGTGGCCAACAAATGTGCGCTTAAGAACCACTTGTATTTCCCGCGTGTATGAATCCCTCAACCATGGGTTTATGTGCGTAACGACAGATCTCTGTGGCTTAAAGACGTCGGAATACGCCTTTACCCTGAAAAAAAAATTCCCACAATTTCTGCCAAGGAAAGTGCTCTGATACCACTTGTAATATACCAGATATAAAAAGTATGCAGAACAAAAATAAAATGATAGAAATGGCAGAATAACAATAATATAACCAGCATAATCTCCACAATAACACAGAAATGATATAAGAATAACAACATAAATAACACTTTGATTCATAAAGCAATGTTCACGGGCCTCTTCGAGGGGGCAACCTCCAGTCGAGCAACACTCTGTTACAATAATCTCCAAGCTAGGGTTTTCATACCCTCAACTCTTATTTATACTAAATATGTCTATCAAGAGAAGCATCTAGAGGAAGATCCTTCTAGAAGCGGAAGCTTCTATTAGGTTTTCTTACATCCGCCTTATTCTATTTTATTGAAAGGCCTTATTAATATTGACCTTTATTACATCCGAATATATTTCTCTACCTATGTGCGGGTTAGGACCCTAACACTTTGGGAGGCCTTGGACATCATCTTTGGAGGCCTATTTAGATGCAAATTGAATTTATTTTGGTAAAAATGTAATTTTTGAGTAAATTGGCCAGGTCACCCCTGATATTTTGACCTAAAATAATTAAAGGTTATAACTTTGGTATAAATAGACATAAAGTGACATTCATTTTCATCATAAATCATCACACACAAGTGGTGGTATGAAATTTTTACCCTCTTTAAGGGTTATTGGCTAAAATAACTAGTGCACATCTCTTGGGAGAGCTTTGTGGTGGTGTATTTTGGAATTTTTCATGGTGGAATAGTCTTCAACTAGGGTTTGAATTGATTTTTCTTAGTGAAGTAAGTGGAAAATATTCGTTTTTATTCATTCTATGGATGTTTGTGGTAAATTTTACTTGTTTCATGTCTAAGATTATGAAATCGCATGTTTAAACCCTAGGGGAGAAACAACAAATACTTATTTCTCCCTATAACACTTATACCAGCTTGATCTTTCCAATTATATATTTTCTTGGGAGTGATTATTAGAGCCCTAAAGTGCTAGCTCTCTAGTAACCTCATTCTAATCACCAATTAAGTTGTCTTTTAAAAATTCTAAGGAAGGTATGCTAGGGAATATAAGTGCCTACTCTCTAGCAAAACCTCCCTTAAAGGGTCAAATAATTGAGGCCTTGAAGTGCCAACACCTCTTGCATTTAATTCTTCCCTTGGCCAAGTATTATCGTTATTTTATTTCCCAAGTGATATTGTTACTATTATTGACTCTGTAATCCCCTAAAAGGTAGTGATTTCTATACTCTTATGGATAAATAAGATCAAACAAACTTTCAAACGATCTTCTTGAAAATCTCACTAACACTAACACTAACATCCATATTGTTTCTGCTATAATTTCTTCTACAACATTTATTTAGCATCTCTAATCAACATACTAACCTCTAAAACTAACCTAGAAATTTGCACTAGCCTAGGTGCTATCATCCCAAGGCTCTAGCCTTCCCTTTGTTATTGTTCTAAGTGCAAAATTATGAAGTCGTTGAAGTTTTTTTTTTTTTGTTGTTGTTGTTGTTGTTCATTTTTCAATAAGATAGGTTAAGCATGAAGTTAATTCCATTTTAGAATTTAACTTAACCATAGACAATAATGTTGCAGCAACCAATATCATAAGAAGAAAAACCATGCACAAGAACACAAGAAGTATCCCTGGGAAACCCTTCTCAACAAGGGAAGAAAACCCAACCAAATCCTTTTCTATATTCTTCAAGAGAAATACCTTCACCACCAAGAAAGATGTAGCACACAAGAGGGTGCTCAAACCCTAGAATACTAGCGCCCAAGAGAGGTGCACACTTTTCCCAAGTAAATGTACTTGCTGAAATTTCCAAACTCACATGAAAGATATGATTCCACAATGGGGAATATTCCTTTACTCATATTAGACTTGTCCTATCAACATAAGTGTCTATTGGCTCAACAAGGCCGATCTCACTAAGACAATATAATAATAATAATAATAATAATAATAATTATTATTATTATTATAATTGATATTAACAAGACTAATTATCTTTTACATTTATTATTAATCACATTAAGGTTGGGCCGACCTGTACCCTTTACATAACAATTAGGGTTATAGGAAGGTCTGACTCTTGAACAATATATAGCAAAGGATTTGATAAAACCACTAGTTCTCATCCATTAGGGGCACATCCATAGGGATGTCATAGATTTGGTTCACTACATTACACAAAAGAACCAGATCTTCACACGTTCACCTATGCTCATCCACAAACACGTCCACTTTGCAGATCTTCTTTCCCACTTCCTCACACAGGAGAATCATCTGGAGTCTTCTTGTCAAATCTACTACTCAGAGGAGGCTAATACATCATCTTCATTTCTGTTCACATGAGGATGTTGTTGATACTGAGAGGGGGGTGAATCAGTATCAAGTACAATTTAAAACCTTTTTCAACTTATACTTAAACCATTCAAATATATCCAATGAGCAATGAACAATAGTATAAGAGTTACACCAATACACCATAATACACCATGC
>SNQJ01S0029774.1:108189-121195 GCA_010110895.2 Picea sitchensis
CTTCCACCCAAGAATATATGAAAGATAATAAAACTTTACATTAAATCATCACCATCAACCAATCATCACATAGAACCTGATAATGCTTCCTGAGACTTCTTCAATTTCTGCAATTCTTCAATTATTGGACTACTCTGATCCTTTATATAATATTATTCAATGTATTCTTTGAAACTCCTCCAATTTTCACTCCTTGAATCCTCCCCAAAAAGAGGTTATAGAAAGAATGGTAGACTTTATTCAATTCTAGTCTATTCATAAGACCCAACTTGTACAGAATGCCCCACGTTCAATATTTAACATCCGATTCTGAAACTTGCACAAAAGAAACTAAAATATGTAATATTTCCAATAGAAGTGGTCCCACTTCATTTTGATTCTACATGAAGAAGTTATGACTGTTTTACACGGAACACCTGTTTATTGACTAGCTTCAGGACTGGTCACAAACCCTATATTCCACAGAGTGTATCTCCATAATTATAGTGAATAAAGATATGAAATTTTTACCAGAGGTACCTTGATATGTATTCTCAACACCATAGTTATTTAACCATATGAATCGTTCTAGAAATGTTTTTATAGCAAAAATGGTAAGATGACCTGAAAATAACATACCTTAGAACACATCACCAAAATACTTCATCCTCCCTTGAAATCTGGCCTTCTTTTACTTCTTATTCCCTCTGAAATTTGACTTGTATCAAATGAATGTATAATGATGTTTATTTATACCATTTATGTCACTTCCTTTTAACATTAGGGCCGACCTGACACTTTCTTATTTTGTAATTCTTTTCTTTAATTATCTTCATGGTCTACATGTACAATTCACTTTGTCATCTTCAGAAATTCATTTCTCCTCAACCATGAGAATCCACGTGACGTGCCACATACCACCGGAAACAAAATGATGTATACTGTACATCCATGGGTGTTGTATCTGCATGTGAATTTTCCTTCATGTCCAAATACCTTCATCAATCTTGCGGTCCAAAACCCATGACTAGGGTTGACATCAATGACAACAACCAATCTTCCAACATATGCACCCAACACTTTGGGATTTCACACGTTCACCTTGTGCTCAGGCACATGCACATCTAACTCAACAGATTTCCTTTTCCACTGGATAATCATCTGGAGTTCTTCTCAACTCTCTAAATGGAGGAGGTCTTCTATACGTTCCTAGCTTTGTCTCAGGCAGAAACTGCGTACCCTTCTTAGGGGGTTTCTCTCAGGTTTGTAAGATGAGAGAAAGACTCACATAGATGCAATGATCCACACCTCTCAGGTTTGTAATATGGAGAATGTCTCACATATCTGCAATCGTCAACACTCCCTCTTAGCTAGGGAGGCATTTTCCACCAGGCCAAGTCTCTCACGGAAATACTCGAACTTTGTCTTGGAAAGTGGTTTAGTGAATATATATGAAATATGTTCATGAGTAGAAAGATACTGCACATGTATTGTCTTTATCTGCACCATGTCTCTGATATAGTGATACTTGATTTCAATGTGTTTCTATTTGTCATGGAACACTGGATTCTCGGAGAGATTTACACAGCTCTGGTTGTCACAATGAATAGTCGTCGGATCCATTTCATGATCGAACAAGTCAGTCAAAAGTTTGTGAAGCCACCTTTCTTCACACACTCGATGCTATATACTCTGCCTATGTGGTACTCAAGGCCACATAGTTTTGTTTCCCGCTGCATTAGGAAATCATGGAAAAACTTCACGATAGAACATCAGTCGGATGTGATTTTCAGTTCATTGTACTTTTTGCTCAATTTGAATCGACATATCTGACACACTCAATTTCATACTAGAGGCATATATCAGGCCATATCTCGTATATATCTCAATACATGTTTTGTTGTTGTCTAGTGATTCTGTCTCAGTTGACTCATGAAATGAATGATCACATTCACTATATGGAATGAATCAAGTCTAGTGTTAACCAGATACATCGGTGATCCAATCAGTCGTGGATCAATATCATATGAATCATCATCAATATTCTTCTTTAAATCCATCACGATGAATTTTTCATTATGTCATACTGAACTTCTTGAATATTTTCACTATATATTTTCCTTGACTCAAGAAAATCTCATCGGTCCTTTGTCATACTTCTTGTCCCAAGAAGTAGTGCATCATACTCAGATTCTTCATCTCGAATTCAGAAGTCAAGGATTACTTGTATCCAACAACAAGGATTTCTAAATAAGTCATTAGAATCAGGATCTTGTCACCAACATTGTAATGATATAAGTTTGGATCAACAACACTCTTGCGGAAATCCAAACTCATCAAGAATCTATCTATCTGATATAGTTTCCAACTCATGGATGGTAGTACAGATGGAAGTGTATCGGGTTCACTGGATCAAGTGTCTCATCATAGACAACTCCATATGTTTGTGAGAAACCTATGGCTATATATTTCGATTTGTATTTCTCAACACTTCCATCAACTGTATGCTTGATCTTATAGATCCACTTGGGAGTTACCACTGACTTCCCTTCTGGTCCCTGAATAATGTCTTATACATCATTATTTAAGATATAATGGTACTCTTATGTTATGGAATATTTCCATACCTGTTCTCATTTTGCTTCTCTAAGACCAAGAAACTCATCATCAATGAAGTGGCTCATGACTGAAGGATAGCTCGAAAATCTATTTTGCTTTATCGAGATGTGCCTTGAGAGGATTGTATGTTTCTCTGCCTCTTGCAGAGTGAGTCTAGGTAGGCCTTTTATGCCCTACTGCAATATCTCTAAACATATCAACTGGAGCAACTGGATCAATTGGAATAATGTATGTCTCCCTCTGAATTATTGAAGGGGAGGAAGGTATTGTCTCACTGCTAATATCCATCTGAGATTATATGGATCTTTGAAAGATTGTCTCTTCTTCAAGGGAAATCTATTTGCTTGTCTCAATTTGTCTCTGACCATAGATGTTGATCTGGAATGTCTTTGAAGATTCACTGTATTTTGTCTTTCTAAAGGATATATCTTGGAATTCTTCTCTTTGGGTACATGGAAATACACTGGGCACCCAAATATCCTAAAGTGTTCAATCTTAGGATTCACTCCAGTGAAGGATTCTTCGGGAGTTTATGTTTTTTTTTTTTCAAAGTCTCATGAAGACTCTTGTTTTGAACATATACTGTGTCATGCATGCTTCTAACCATAGAATCATAGAAGGATTCTGATCATGTATTATTGCATTGGTTTCCCCAATGATGGTTCTATTCTTCCTCTTTCTCAAATATTTTTGACTCCCTCTAAAGGATAAACATCTTCCTTTGTTGTTAACCTGTCTGGAACAAGCAAACAAGAAGAACTAAAAAAAGAATATCTCCTAAAGGAGAATAATGAGTACATCTACATAATCAAAACAATTTAAGGAATGTTGTCACATCTACAACATCTACTTGTAATGTAGTGAACTTTAGAAATACAGATTAGATGAATGACAATTACAACAATCAAACCTGGAGTCTTCACTTCCAGTGTGTTGTTCCTCTAAATGTACTTATATCCCTCTGGATCCATGACTTCAAAAAAATGTTCCATCCTCCTACAATTACCCTCATGATAATGATACAAATAATATATATACAAGTGCATACTTGAGGGTGTTGATATGATTTTTCCAATGGCACCTGGCTAATCTCTGTGCTCTTGACATATTCATGAAGAGGGTAGTCATAGATTCACCTTTTTGTATCACCCATAATAATCCTTCCTCTGAAGTCTTGTCTTCCAGGAACTTGAAGTTGATTGATCCATCAAACTTATCTTCCATCATAGTTTTGTTCATCATAATTTTAGATTCTTCACAAACCCTTGTCAACTAGGATAGAAAACCTAACGGCTAGGCTAGGCTAGCAACCTTAGGTTTTTTTTTTGGGCTTATGAATGCCAACAATAAGCCTTAAAATTTAGAATAACATGGGTAATCTTGAAGGCTTCTTCAAAGAGGTGCATAAACCTTAAAAATAGAAATCTACAAAAAATTGCGAAACCCTAGGGCCAAAATTTCAAAATACTCGGAAATTCATTATGAGAGTCTCTGGAGGTGCGTTGGAGAAGGACGTACTCTCCCATGCAAAATTTTTTCTCAACGTCCAAGATTTAGGGGCTAAAACACTCAAACGAAGAGGGTCGTACAGATTTTTTGGAAAACCCTAGGAGGGTTGTACGGTTTTGCAGAAGAGGAGGGATGACTGGTAAAATCTTGTATCTTGTGCAATAGGTTCTTCAAGACCTATGCTCTGATACCATGTTGATTTTTCAATAAGATAGGTTAAGCATGAAGTTCATTCCATTTTATAATTTAGCTTAACCATAGACAATAATGTTGCAACAACCAAGATCACAAGAAGAAACACCATGCACAAGAACACAAGAAGTATCCTGGGAAACCCTTCTCAACAAGGGAAGAAAACCCAACCAAATCCTTTTCTATATTCTTCAAGAGAAATACCTTCACCACCAAGAAATACCTAGCACACAAGAGGGTGCTCAAACCCTAGAAGACTAGCACCCAAGAGAGGTGCACACTTTTCCCTAGTAAATGTACTTGCTAAAATTTACAAACTCACATGAAAGATATGATTCCACAATGGGGAATATTCCTTTACTTATATTAGATTTGTCATATAAAAAAAAGTGTCTATTAGATCAACAAGGCCGACCTCACTAAGAAACAATATAATAATAATTATTATAATTAATATTAACCAGATTAATTATCTTTTACATTTATTATTAATCACATTGAGGTGGGGCCGACCTGTACCCTTTACATAACAATTAGGGTTACAGGAAGGTCTGACTCTTGAACAATATATAGCAAAGGATCTAATACACCCACTAGTTCTCATCCACCAGGGGAACATCCATAGGGATGCCATAGCTTTGGTTCATTGCATTACACAGAAGAACCAGATCTTCACACGTTCACATGTGCTTGTCCACAGGCACGTCCACTCTACAAATATTCTTTCCCATTGCCTCACACATGAGAATCATCTGGAGTATTCTCGTTAACTCTGCTGCTCAAAGGAGGCTAATACATCATCTTCATTTATGTTCACATGAAGATGCACCCAACACTTTGGGATTTTACACATTCACCTTGTGCTCAGCCACAGGCATTTCTAACTCAACATATCTCCTTTCCCACTGGATAATTATCTAGAGTTATTCTCAACTCTCTGAATGGAGGAGGTCATCTCTATGTTCCTAGATTTGTCTCAGGCAGGAACCACGTACCCTTCTTAGGGGTTTTCTCTCAGTTTTGTAAGCTGAGAGAAAGACTCACATAGCTGCAATGATCCACACCTCACAGGTTTGTAAGCTGGAGAATGTCTCACATAGTTGCAATCATCAACAATTGTAACTACCATGACAACCATCATTGCATCCCCTTAACAACCCTCAAACTATCCATAAAACCACCCAACACTTGTACTATGAAAACTACTATCATTATATGCTAAAGTGTTTGTTTAATTGCCTAATTTAAGTACTTTTTGAAGAGGTTTTGTTGTTGTCATAATTTTTTTTTTTTTTTTTGTTATGAGTGTTTTGACATCATATTGAAGTCATTTATTGAATTATTGTAATCTTGAAATTTAAAGTGACAAAGTATTATCAAAATTGCAAAGTATTTATTTCGTTATTTGTCATCATAGCTTACAATTTTTGGACATATTTGTTGTTGCTATACATTTCATCTTTTAGTGTTTCAATAGCATATTTATATCTTGAAGTCACTGATTTGAAACATTGATATCATTGCTTACTACTAACATTTTTTGTTTCATTGGTAAAGGGAGGGTACCACTCATTTCCTTTTCCTCCCCCCCTTTAAACTTTACCAAGTGATTTCTTTCCTTGAATGACCTAGAGAGGGGTGGGTTTTATCTCGTAATTTTACCCTTCATCAACCAGCTAGATATTAGGACATCTCCCTTGGAGTGAGTTTCTTCTCCTCCTAAATAGAAAGAGGTATCCTATTGGGGTGACAATGATAGGACTACCTCCATGTTATGGAAATCTAATCCTACTTGCCTTTAGGCTTTGGGAAAGTATAGATTGTGCGATAACACTATGGACAACTTCTCCTTCAAAATTTCAAAAGCAATTTGGCATTGATAATCCCATAATAAATCAATATCTTTATTTAACAATTTGTACATAGGTGAAACTATATTCGTAAAATTTTCAATAAATCTTCTATAATAGCCAACGTGTCCCAAGAAACTTCTTACCTCCTTTTGTGAATGTGGTGCAGGAAAATCCATGATGACCTTGATCTTAGTTGTGTCCACTTTGATACATGTAGATGAAATGTGATGCCCAAGAACAATGCCATGTTTTGACATCATCTTACACTTTTTATTACTCAAGGAAACATTATCTTCTTTACATCTAATCAATACTTCAGGTTATCAAGTGCTTTCTTAAACGAGTCACCATAGACAGAAAAATCATCCATATAAATCTCAACACACTTGTGAATCAAATCAGAAAAAATACCCGATATTTCTCTTTGAAAAGTGGCGGGGGCATTGCACAAACCAAATGTAAAATTTTTAAAATCAAATGTCCCCCCATGGACATGTAAACATGATTTTCTCTTGGTCTTTCGGTGCAATATAAATCTGATTGTACACGCTAAAACCGTCCAAAAAGGAGAATTATTTCTTCCCTGCTAAGGTATCCAATACCTGATCGATGAGGGGAAGTGGAAAATAGTATTTTAGTGTTGGTTTATTAATCTCATGATAATCAACACATATTCTCCACTTATTTTATTTTTTAGGCACGACTACAAGTGGGGAAACCCACTTGATATACAATATGGGGTATATAAAGTTAGCATCTAGTAACTTCTGTAATTCCTCTTTCACTATGTCTTTCAAGGTGAGATTCATGTGGCACTGTGGATGCCTGACAGGTTTGGCATTTTTCTGAAGGTAGATATGATATGTACATGTGTTAGGGTGAATTCCAGGCATGTATTTATAGTTCCATGTAAATGCACCGGTGTGTTTTTGTAGTACATGAACTAGTTGTTCCTGTTGATCTGAGTCAAGATCATGGTTGATATTTAGGAATTTATATAGGTTTATTTCAACAAGAGCACTATATGGATCTGCAATTTCTTTGATGGCTGATATAAGGAAAGATGTAGTCCCTATTGGGTCAAAGTTTTCCTAAAAATCTATATGAAAAATATGATTATAGGTGCGGGATACTTCAATAAATGGCGTACAATCTATAACAGAGATAAACAGGCTCAGAAAATCATCTTCTAATTGACTTTTCAACCCCCTCGATTGTTCAATGGTCAGAAGGGGATGTAAAATTTCTATATTTTTAGAAGATCCAGTTTCTGCATTTTTGCAAGTTTCTTTCACCCACAAAGGATCTTATAGTGTTGGTTTGGCAGGTGGGTACATAATGAGTTTTTTCATATCTAATCCATTTGATATGGTCATCTCTCTAGACCTACAACTGACGAAGGCATCAATTGTGGCCAACCACGATCATCCAAGGATCACAGGGTGGCCTTCCATGTTGGTTTTAGGTTGGATAACTAGAAAATCTATGGGATACTCCCATGAGTCTAACGCTACCATTATATCGTCGAGAACATCAACATGCTTAACCCATGATCTATCAACAAGTTCAATTACTGTGGGTGTAGGTCAGAGATGGTCTAATTGCAATGTTTCCATGGTCATAACGATCATGATATTTATTTCATCCCCTAATTTAATTGATCAAAGTATTTTTTATAGTGATATCATTGATGGAAATGGTGACTATGGGGTTCTTGGGGTCTCCATAATTTTTCAGCAATTGTTTCCCAGAAATTAGCTCGATCAGTTGACCTACTACTTAGATATTGAGGGGATATTTTCGCTTCCTTCTAGGTTTCCTAATTCATAAATCCTTGATGGTTTTTTCATATATGGGAATGTCTTTTATGGCTTGCAACATGGGTATTTTGACACAAACTTTTTGTAGCCCAACCTCTAAATCAAATTCAGGGTGGACAATAGGATTTTCTATGGCCAACCTCTCTAGATAAGGTGGAAGTTTAGATGCTTGAGGATGCTCTATATGAGGAGTAGTAGGTGTTTGTGTTAGAATGGAGGGAGTAACTATTTTTCTTATTTGGTTGTCATTGGTTGATTGTTCAGGAGTTTCCTCCCCTTCTATTTCCTCCTCAATGACAACCGTGGAATCTCTTGGTTTCAAGAGTTTCCCTGATCTTAGATTTATACTTTGCAAAGGTATATGGGTGATTAGGTAAGTTAGAAAAGTATGCAGCTCGGTGTTAAACACATGTTGGGATTCTCTGTTGTTTGTATTAGGGATTGATTGAGCAGGAATTTGAGTTGGCCTAGGAGGGTTTTGATTTACAACTAGCTATGGTAATTGGGGGACTGTTGTTTGGGGCTGATTTATTTGTGGTTGAATAGTAGGACACAAATGTGGCATGGATGAAGGGTACTATGGATATTTCAAGTATCTAGGATAAGACATTGGGAATTGTTGTTGAGGCATGTTTCCGTAGGGGTTTCCTCTCCAATTTTGTTGCCAAGGACGAGTTTGAGTTTTTTGTTGTGGCCAAGTGGGTTTCCATGGAATTTGAGTGTCTCACTTTTGTTGATAAGCATTATAAGGCACAAAATATTGTGAAAAAGTATCTTGTGACATACCTTTTAGTCTTGGCTACCATGTCTTCTTTGGTGCATCTTTAAAGGAAGGTTTTGAAGCCTCATTACTGCCCTTATATATGGCTTTAAGCTTAGGTAGCGAGGGACAATTTTTTGTTTCATGATCCTCTGCCCATATTGCACAAACTTGCACATTATCCAATGGAAATTCTTTAAATGGATTCTTCTTTCTACAACTGGGTCAAAAACAAATTAAAACAACCTTTACCTTTTCTTGTATTTTATTAACTTGAAACACATCTAGCTGAGAACTAAGAGTACCAAGAATTTATGTTTTAAAATTTCTAATAAATTTCCTAATTCCATTCTTGTTAGTCCTCCTGCAAAATATTTTTCTACTCTTGGTAAAACATCTCTCGTTCCCTTACCATATTTTTCTCGACTCCTAGAATATCTCCTGCACAAATGGCAAATGTTAGCAAATGGAAAATAATAAATATCACCCAAACCCATCAAATTTAACACATCAATATATGCTTCTTGTATCCCTTTTAAAAATAGAATTCTTATAGTGTCGTTATTTAAAGTACTCTGCTTGATTTTATGGAGGTTATAAAGAAACCTCTCCATGTAGTCCTCGAGGATCTCCTCCTCTTGTTGTTGCATATTGAATATGTCATTCTGGGAGTCTATATTCCTACATTAATCTTGGTATTTTTTCAAGAAGGTACTTTTCATGTCCTCCCAAGATCTGATAGACTAGTATTCAAGCCTTATGAACCATATTAAGGAAGAGTATTTTAAAGTTGCAGGAAACAATTTTAATTTTTGTGCATCATCCACATAATTATAGCTCTTACAAAGAGTATCAAAATCAAATAGGAAAGCATTTGGATCCTCTATGACCATACCTATAAAATTTGGAAGGACTGAAGGGGGGATATTCTTCATATTCACATTGAATATCAAATCAAGAATGGGAAATCCGAAGGTTGTCTCTCCTTCTGGTTCTACATTCCTTTCCTCCTCTTCCGTGATGTGGACAAATAGACTAAATTCCCATAGTATTGGTGAGAATAGTGGCTCAACAACTGGATTTTGGTGGATGGTGAAGTTGTCTCCCACGTTTAATTGTGGAATTACTCCCACCACAACATTATCTATTTGTGAAATAATCAACACAAAATCGAACTCGTTGATGAAAAATAACCACACCAAACAAAAAGTAAGTATTGTACAATAAACTCAAATTACCGGGAAAGGTGGTCCCTCGCCTTCCCAGGTAGTGAGTGAAAACAAACTCAGAATATCACAAGTAAAAGAATAACATGAACTAAACCCAAATTTGTATTAAAGAGAAATTGATATCAAACTTACAGTACTTCCATTACAATGTTTTATGTTATGAAATGTATTGCACAGTACTAAGCATATCCATGATTACAAATATAATAATAACCCCCCCCCAACTAATTGTTTACAGAGTAAGACAACCTTTATATCAAGATATGAGTTTGTACAGAATTACATTGACCTCCCTTGTTCTCATAGAGGTAGGGGGAAAAATGGTTACAAAGCTAGAAAATCAAACTTACTTTGATTCCCTTTAACCTCTAGTAAAAACTTAGGAAAATGACTCAATCAAACTTGATACTATTTCTATTCATGAGTCCCGACCTTGATCTGGTTCCATGATGGAAGATATGCATGAGATTTGACTTGATGTCTCATGCTGAAAAGGAGAAGGTTGGGCACGAATAAATAGGTCAGCATCCATATGGATGAATCTGATATGGGCGCGCACAAATAGGAGAAGTTACAAACTCAGGTAACAGAATGTATGTGTTGGTACGAGAATGCCTGAAATGGTGCAAGAACAACTATCATAGTAAAAATGTGAGCATAAATTTCATCATGGATAAAATATAGCTTATGAATCCTTATTAATCTACTAAGAACTCTGAAAATATTAAAATAAAACAAATTTTACCTCAATCACTTGTCAAAGGTCTTAAGCTTGCAAAAAGGTGAAAATAGATGATAATAATTTAGGTTTAGATGCATAGATATGGAATTGGTGGCCAAAATGAGTGTCTGGTGAGTGACAAAATGGGATCTCAACACTTGTATTCTCTCTTGTACACAGGTCTTATCTTGGAAATTTAGTGCATTAGAAGGATCCTAATTGTGACATGAGATAAGCCACCCCTTATTTCACATTTTTTTATAATTTATTTTGTTCATTTCATTTTAATTGGAGTTGCAATAGTTGTAGGCCTAATTTCTTCTTTACAATAATACTTTAGGAATGGATATAAAATGGGATAAGAATTTTGTAATAGCAACATTTTCTATTTAAATTAACTAGTGAGTATCATTCCATTTCTAAAACACATATTAAAAATCCAAAATCATAAAATTTCTCTTTGGATTACCTCATAAGACTCCTCATGTTTCTACATGGAATTTTATGAGGCTTCCACACCACTACACACACACACACACTTGTACAAATGATCAAATTCATGATAATATCCCAAGGCGACCACCTTGAAGCCATCACCCATTTCCTTTGAAACCTATCAATATAACAGAAATTCCACCTTTTTATTGGTGTGTATAATGTATTAAATAGAAAAAATATTTGGTCCAACCCCTGGAACATGAACATATCCAAAATTAGTTGTATCAATGATGACATCACCATAGCTTGCAACTTGTATCACTAAATTGTCACCAATAACCACTTTCTTTCTATTGTGTTGTGGTCTATGGTTAGAGAGGTGTTTGTGTTTGGTCATGTGTCAAGTATCCCCAAAATAAGTGATCCACTCTTGATAATAAGAAGAGCACCGAATTGCATATTGTATTGCCAAATGTGCATTGTGAGGAGTTGCAACATTCTCATCAAAAAGGTATTTAGTGCCTGCAATAGATCTTGCAAAATATTCACTTTTCTAAAGATGAACAAGGAAAGACTGGAAGGGATGGCCTCCTTATGGCATTAGTTGTATGCAATTTTTTCCTTCTTGGAGGATTTTGAGTATTCCACTTTACCCTAGTTAGACACAGATTTAAGAGGGGTTGAGACAACCTTTGGATGGGCTTGATATTAGGGCTTGGGGGAGGGGAAAGGGGGATAATTCACCCATATTCCTGAAAATAACTTGATGTTGAATGAGATTAGAGAAAAACCACACAAGAGGAGTTACACGATCCTTAACAAATAAAGGAATGGTGTATAATATACGCGAAAAATATTTGAATGCTTGAGAGATATTTCCAAAACAATACCTTAAAATTCCAAATTTGATTTTCATTTTCTCCTTTCTAGAGTAATATCAACCATCAAGTTTTTAAACCTTGCAACATACTCCTCAACCATGTCAAATTCAACCACCATGAGTTTGGAGAGTTCAGTTTCAATTTGATTGACCTAAGTGGTACTCACCATTCCAAAGAGATTTTTGAAGGTATCTTGGATCTACTTTACACCTTTGTTATCCTAGGTATGATGAATGAGACAAGATCGACATTAAGAGTGACCCACTCATGATATTCACCTTGTTAAAACATATGGGATGATTACTATTACCATATTCAACATGAAGCAACCTTTATGAGTACATTCATATACCTTTGGCTTCAAGTAGAGTAGTTATTTGATCCACCCAAGAATGATAGTTGGCCCCATTCAGGTGGGGAATGTAAAGAATCAATATAGTTCTTACGACAGACATCCATCATAAATGGAATAAATAATTGTATATATATATATATATATATATATACCTTTATCTAACCATATTAATTATTAATACTACGATTATTCATTATGATTACTATTTATTATATTTTATATATGTTACAGGGAAACAACCACTTTTAATCTATAGGATCAACAACAAAAAGATGAAGGATCCTTATCAAATTAAGACTTTAAAATTTGTATTTATAGATCTAGATGGTACAAATACCTGGGCTACCCTATGAAGGTAGGCATTGGCCTTAAATAAGGGTGAAAAATTCCAAAGAACTGTTGATTAAGGTTGGTTGTCATTGATGTCAAACCTTGAAGAAAGACCCATAGCACAAAGGTTTGGGTAATGGACCCAATAGTGTTTGATGTAAATATGACTCATTATTTTTTTTCATGGTTCATAAGAAGTAAATATGGATGAACTCCAAAGTGGTCCCCTTATGGTGAAAGCCCTCACGGGAAGACGCTTTGTGGAGTAAGAGAACCCATGCTTAATTGTGGAATAATGAGATGAAGGAAAGTGAATTTGT
>SNQJ01S0029774.1:149863-164799 GCA_010110895.2 Picea sitchensis
GCTAGGAGGGAGTGTTAATATTATGGTAGTTGCGGGAGGTATTTACCCCCATGTGTGAACCTGACGAGAATAGAAGACTCCGGGAAGCAAGAGAAACCCTAATGAGTTGGCTAATAACCCTAGAAGCCTTGTCGGCTCAAGAATATAATTTATATTAGGCTATTAGCCTCCAAGAGAAGAAGTCAGCCATAATTAATAATAATATACTGAACAAACACATACCCAGAAGGAGAAGTCAGCCCCAACAAACTGGCAGGATTACTATAAATACAGGGCGCCAGTTCTCATTTGTAGCAGCTCAGGACTGCAGTTTTCCCAGTTGGTGTGCAGGTTTGGAGGAGGGTTGCAGGTGCAGCTGCAGCAACAACTAGTTTCAGTATTGGATTGGATATCTCTTGGCTAGGGTTTGGAACATCTGATCAGTCTTTTGTGATGCACTATCCTTGGGGATTGATGTGCTACTCTTTGTTTGGTTATCTATCCTAGGGTTTGTTTCCAGAGGAATTCTCAGGTCAAGGTTAAGGTGTTCGGAGGGAGGCTTTGGCCTGTGGTTGGGTGACGAGGGTATCGTCAATGGTAAAACGAGCACACCATCTTCTATATTCTAACAGTGGAATCATCAAGGGTTGTCTGGATATAGCTGGAGTTTCTTCTGAAGTGGTAGGAGTAGCTTCAGGGGGCATGCTGTATTGACGATTGTGCGTTTGCAGAAGAAATTCTTCTTTGCTAGATAGGAGGATATTGTGATCTTCTAGATTTCCAGGGTTTGGATACTGTCCCATTTGTGGTGGGGCAGGATGTACCTCATGTTGGGTATTCATCACACCTTGGTGTGGAATAGGGTTTTTCAACACAGTCGGGGGTGGTTATTGCAAATACTATTGTGGGGCATGTTGAGGGGCAGGTGGCGCTGGAGGATGTGGCGCGTTCATGGAGTCTTTCATCCATTTGAAGTCAGAAATTTGGGGGCAATGGTGAGTGTAATGGCCATGCTCACCGCAAAGAGAGAAAGGGAAGTTTGTCTGGAGGTTATTGTTGTTGTTCCTCCCTTGGCGTTTGTTATTATTGTCCCCTTGGGGGTTCTGGTTACCCTGATTCTGGTTTCCCCCAGTAGGTTGGTTTTGTTGAGGGTTGTTTTCACCTCATCCTGGGTTATTATTGTTTCGGTTTTTTCCTTTATTTTTGGCATTATTCAGCCAATGGGCCGGATTTGCAATGTTCAACTGTTCAAAATTATGAAATTGTTGAATGGGAGAGGTATGAACAAAGTTAACGCCGACGTGTGGTTGTCATTGTGGAGGGGAAATCGGCTGTGGAGGACCAAGAAATGGAAAATACGGATTATGTTGAGGAAATGATCCATAGGGAACATAGGAAGGAAAAGTGCTTTCACTAGATCCCGGGTTATAAGTTGAGGTAGAAAGGGCACTTGAAATTAGTTGAGAAGTCAGGTGCATGAAGGGTGTCGGCACGGGTCCACTCATGGGTGGAGGGAGGGAAATAGGATATGGTTGTTGGTAAAGGGGAGGAGGGTAATAATACAACCCTCCATACATCGATGGATATTGGGGTGTACCATACATGGGTGGTGGTTGGATGTATGGGTTCTGGTGTGTTGTGGTACCAATCAATCCATCCGTCGCATGAGACATCCCAAGTTTCTCTTGTTCGAATGGTAGGGGTCTCGGTGCATCAGGTATGACCATGTATACGTACCCTGACTGAGCATAAATGAGGTCATATTGTTGAGCCTTGTTAATGGCTTCCTCTTTGGTTTGGGGGAAGGTGGATGCCACATATTTGGAAAGGATAGAGATGAGTTATTTGAGAAACCAATCGAGACGTTGTTCTTTGGTGGTCTCTGCTTTGCATAAACTATGTCATCGACGCCATTCATGAATGTGGTTGAAAATATGAGTAGCAGAGGTTTGTTTGCACTTAGATATTAGTTCAAGACCAGTGTCAGGATGAACTGGTAGTTGAAAGAAGGCCAAAAATTCTTTGGCCAAGGATTCAAAAGTCCTATGGGTCCATGATTTTTCATCCAAATACCACTTGGCTGATGGGCCAGTGAGTGTGCAATAAAATAACCTTAAGAATACAGAGTCATCTATGATGTTGTTTGAAGAGAACCATAAGTGGAAGGTCATAACATGGTTGGTAGGGTTCTCCCCCGATTTTCCTTCAAATTTGGGAATGTCTGAAGGTATTTTGGTAGGCATATTGGGCCATGTTGGGTCATGCAATATAGGGTCATTCATAAGTTTACTCAAATCAAGGATGTTTAGGGACTCCAAATATGGCATGGAGGGTGGCGGTGGAGGATTAATTCCAGCCATGGTGTGAGTAGGTAGTGGACTTGACCCTTGAGGGGGGTTTGGTGGGGTTGTACTTTTCCCCCCACCTCCTTGTGAAGGAGATATAGTGGATGTATGGCCTTGGGAATTTGACCCAAGTAAGGTGGAACTAAGAAAATTTGATCCCAAAATAGTGGCACTCACAGGGGTGTGATATGGTTGGTTCAATGAGTTGGAAAGACTAGGAACTCCTCCTAGGATAGGAGGGATATTTTGCAAGCGTTTGGAACAATGGGGATTTTGTGGGTCCCCTATGATGTCCTACTAGAAAAGTGAATGTGTGAAAATGGTGATGAGAGAAATAAATGAACAAGAGATTTGTATAGTTTCGACCTTCACAATATATCTCACAATCGCATGTAGTCAAATGAACATCATATATAAATTAATTGAAAAGAAGCATACATGTGGGTAGGTGGATTTTTGTCTGTGTGGGATAACAAAGAAAACAAATGCTTGTGTCCTAAAAATACGTAAAGTCCTTTATCTCAAATAGCACTGGACCTTCCAAGAGCACTCAATAGTGGGGTCTGAAGCCACCGGAAGAGGAACTAGTGAAGGATGAAACAATCAGTTATAATGCACGGTAGAGGGTGCATATCCTGAAAGAGCTGGAGATATTTCCAAATAGCCACACAAAATCTGATCAAGCTGCAATTGTAACCCACAATTGCCACCTGGGTAGATGTCCTAAATTTGACCACTAGGTACCTCAGTCAAAGTGTGACATTTAGATTTTCGGCCTCAAAAATGGGTCACATGATGGATCCCTTCCAAGAGTTAGGTGACTCAAGGGGGGACACACAGAACAACTGGACCTCGGCCTTCGACCCTTCACGGGTATCTCCTTGCCTTATGGTGTTAGGAACACTTGACTTGGAGGATTTTAAAGTTCCCTATTTGTCAACTTCTAATGTTTGAAGATGTGAGAACCAAATAACAAGGGGTTATTTGGATGCCTACCTCCGAGATCCTACCTAGACTAAAGTTTTCTTTTGTCACCTCATGTGGAGGAAAACTTAGTGATTTTTTAGAATTTTTTTAGATATGGTGGGTTGAGATATTGGGGGTGTGAACCAATCTCGTTTGAATTAAGTGGGTGTGGATAATTTCTTCAAGCAATAGTGGTATGTTTTAGAATCCCTTTGGAGGAAACCTACTTCAACCTCCACAATTTAAGATGAAATTATGTGAGTGAGGAGTGACTTTGTGTGACAAAGTGAACAAATGTGCCAAATTTTAATAATTTAGGTGTCAATTTGCAACATGTGGACTTCCTGTGGTCCTTACAAATATTGATTACCTATCTTATTAGATGTCATTGGTACAACCTTTGTAATATTCCAGATATAAAAACTATGAAGAACATAAATAAAATGCTAGAAATGGCAGATAAATAACAATATAACCAGAACAACCCCACAATAAAACTGAAATGATATCAAAATAACACCAGAAATACCACTTTGATTCTAAGATAAATTCTCATGGGCCTCTTCAACGGGGCAACCTCCAGTCGAGTAGAGCTCTATTACAATAATATCCAAGCTAGGGTTCTCATACCCTTGACTCCTATTTATACTAAATATGTCTATCAAAAGAACCATCTAGAGGAAGATCCTTATAGAAGTGGAAGCTTCTATTAGGTCTTCTTACATTCGAATTGTTCTAATTTATTGCAAGGCCTTATTAATATTGACCTTTATTACATCCGAATATATTGTTCTACATACGTGAGGGTTTAGGTCCCTAACATGTCCTCCCCCTTAAAAACAACCTTGTCCTCAAGGCTTGAGATGTGGAACAATGGTAGTTGGTTCCCAAGTGGCATTTGCTAGAGTTGAGTCTTTCCATTGGACTAACACTTCCTTGATGGTTCGCTAACACAGGCGATGCTCACGCTGGTCCAAAACTTCTTGTGGTTGTAACCAAATGGATCCTTCTTCATCCAACTTGGGAAGGTTGGTTTGAGTTTGGCACTTAGTTCCAATCACCTTCTTTAAGAATGAAACATGAAAAATAGGATGTAGCTTAGAATGACTAGGCAAAGCTAACTGATAGGCCACCCATCCCACGTGCTTGAGAATGGTATACGAACCATAAAATTTGGGTGCCAACTTCTGACAATGGTCGGCCTTGATGGAATTTTTCTTGTAAGGTTGTAGTTGAAGAAACAACTGATCCCTTTCTGTAAATTGACGTTCGGAGCGACCTTGATCTGCTTGTTGCTTCATGTGATTCTGGGCCATGACCAAATTCTCTTTGAGGGTATGGAGAATAGCCTCTCGAACTGTAAGCGTTTGTTCAATAGCCTAGACCTTCGAAACACCTCGTAAATATGAGAGAACTAAAGGTGGATTTTGTCCATATACTGCTTCAAAAGGAGTCATGCGGGTAGTTGTATGGTATGAAGTGTTGTACCACCATTCAGCTAGGGGTAACCATTGAGCCCATTGATTTTTCTTTTTCGATGCAAAACACCTCAAATATTTTTCCAAACACTTGTTGACAACTTCAGTTTGACCATCAATCTAGAGATGATAAGTTGTGCTGAGATGCAATTGGGTGCCTTGAAGCTTGAACACTTCTTGCCAAAAATTGCTGGTGAAAGTTGGGTCACGATTAGAAACAATAGAATGCAGCATGCCATGAAGCTTGAAGACCCGATCCATGAAAATTTGAGCCACAGTGGATGTTGTAAATGGGTGTTGAAGAGAACATAAATGAGCATACTTGGAAAGGCGATCGACTACCACCATGATGACTGATTTATTTGCCGATTTAGGTAAGCCTGTAATAAAATCCATAGAGATATCCCTCCAAATAGTAGGTGGAATCGGAAGTGGTTGTAGTGTGCCATGAGATTTGACTGTTTCTCCATTGTTTCGTTGACACACATCACATTCAGCTACAAAATTAAGAACGTCATGTTTCATACCATCCCAGAAAAAAGAACATTTGACCCTGTCATAGGTTTTGGTAAACCCAGAGTGCCCAGTTGTGGGTGTAAAATGAAGCTCAGAAAGTACCGTGGATTTAAGATTTGACTGTTTACTTAAATACAAATGACATTTGTATCGAAGCTTGTCATGGAGCCAAGAGTACCCTGGGGGGACTGAAGAATCGGACTGCAATTGTTGTATTAGATATGAAATTTTGGGATCATGTAGCCATTCCTGGTGAACGACTTGGAGCCAATCTGGTACAAGGAAGGAGAGAGAAAAAAGGGATCCTTCATCTTCATATTTTTGGAAAAGTGCATCCACAACCACATTGTCTTTTCCTTTCTTGTAAATGATCTCATAATCATATCCAAAGAGCTTAGTCACCCATTTTTGTTTCTCTGGGGAGGAAATGCATTGTTCTAGAAAATACTTGAGGCTTTGATGATCTGTCTTAATTTGGAAGCATTTCCCCAATAGATAAGGGCACCACAGATCAACGACATGTAGAATAGACAACATTTCCTTTTCATAGATTGATTTTCCCAAATTTCGTTCAGACAATTGTTTGTTGGTAAAGGCCAAAGGTCGACCCTCTTGCATAAGGAAAACACCAATTCCTTTCCCTGAAGCATCACATTCCATGAAAAAGGTCTTTGTGAAATCGGGAAGGGCTAGTACTGGAGTGGTGCACATGGCCATCTTCAAGGTTTGAAAGGCCTGAGCAGTTGTTGGAGTCACGGGCCTCTTCGAGGGGCCAACCTCCAGTCAAGAAAATCTCTATTACAATAATATCCAAGATAGGGTTCTCATACCCTCAACTCCTATTTATATTAAATATGTCTATCAAAAGAACCATCTAGAGGAAGATCCTTCTAGAAGCGGAAGCTTCTATTAGGTCTTCTTACATTTGACTTATTATACTTTATTGCAAGGCCTTATTAATATTGACCTTTATTACATCTGAATATATTGTTCTACATACGTGAGGGGTTAGGTCCCTAACAACCTTGTGGAATTTCAAAATACCTAAAGAACTAGCATGTGGACATATGGGTCCTTACCAATCCTTTAAACTCCCTAATGTTGTTTACTCTAAGAAAGATTTGAAAAACTATCCTAGATTGCAAGCATGTGGGCATGGATGGGCCCGTTACTTTGATCTTTAAACTCTCCTAGTGATGTAAAACTAAGAAAGTAATTTAAAAAAACTATCCTAATTTTGCAACATGTGGGCATGTATGGGCCCTTACAAATTTAAGATGTTTTGAAAGAAACTAAGAGGGGACCTAGGGGGGATTTTTCCTCTCCTAAATATTTTGTTTAAGAGAGATGAAATGTCCCCTTAATCACCTTTCTGATTCTCAAGATTGCTCCATGGTGCGAGAGAAGAGCATACTTAATGATTAAAGTTTGATTTCTAGTCCCAATGTAAGTGTTCTTATATGTGATAGCAAAGAATCCCAACTTAACTTTTACAATCAAAACAAGCCATCCATGTGGCAACCAAAGAAAAATAGGAGAAATATGGTTCTTTTTAACCCCCTATGTGCCTACGTTTTGACTAACCTTTCATGTGGGAAAGGAATCTAAGTGGAGTGCATTTACAATTTGCATAAAAAGAAAGACTTTGAAGTCTAGGGGCCTCCAAATCATCACAAAAACTCTTATAATGTTGAAATTCTGGACAGATGCGTGAGTTACAGTTCATATAGAGGCGTAGTGGGTGCACAATGCACAGAGAACATGAGACCTTTTGGTGCACTGCGCGTAGAATGCGCAAATAACAGAAGTGTTGTGGGTGCACAATGCTCTGAATGCGCGTCTGTGGGCTGAAATACCCGTGCACGCTCTGATACGCATAGGGGATTTTAAGTGGAATTCTCCTCCTCCAGCTCCAAACTTATCTCTTGAAAGGTAAGGCTAGGCCGGTTATGGTTCCTGCAAGACAAATGGATCAAAAAGAAGTGCCCAAACAACCCAAATAGGGAGGAAATTGATACCTTATCCCTAGTATGGTCACCAATTTGTTGTGTTTATTTCGTCACTTGGGTGAGAAAAACAAGGGAACTTACAAGTCTAGTTGGTCCTACTAAACATGACGGAGGTTAGTGAATGAGTTATATAATCCAAGAACATGAAATAAACAAACAAATAAACTAAAAACAACTAAGGAAATAAAACTAAAGTGCATAAGAAACTTTGAACCAAAATCAATCAACAAAATGACCAAGATTATGCCACCAATGGATAACTATATTAGTTGGCAAACACCATAGAGAAATGAGGACTTATGGATCCCGTCTTCCTCCTTGGGAGGGATCTTGAGTTCCCTATTTGAGAGCTCTTCTTACAATGATAAAAAAGAAATAAAATGGTGAAGAAATCCAATCCTATTCCCTCAAGAAGTGAGTGGAATAGATGATTGGAATGTTGCTAGAACGCTCCAAGAAGAAAAGAGGTTTCTTTAAGGAGGATTGAGGTAGCATAACAATACTATGAGATTCTTAAATTCTTAGTGCACCCATGTCTTCCATTTATAGCATGTCTTTGAGGCAATATCCAACTGGTTCTTAGTGTGAATAAGGGGCCCTTTAGGGCACCCTTTGGTCTTTGACCAACCCCCCATTCAGATTTAGCTCGGATTTGAGGGTGAAATCAAGTTGGGGGCTGGTCCATAAGTGGGTGAGGGGCCAACAAGAACCATAAATGCGTAGTTCACAGGAGTGTGTGGATTTTCTCGTACACAGTCGCACATATGGAGCATTGTGCGTTCTATGGGCTTATTTGCCCCGCACTCTTCCTTTAGTGGTTCGACGCATGTCAATTTGTTTCCAGTTGTATAGTTTTTGCCTCTTGGAAATGCATTTTTGGTGTTGCAGGTGAACTAATAGGTGTTTGGAGATGTTATATTTTTGTAACCATTTGCATGTAATGTTGCGAACGAAATTCCAGTGATAACAATTAGTCTTTATTTCATGCAAAGTATTTTACTTAATTTGTTGGGCATGTGGATGAGGATTTTTGGTTGAAGTTGGATAATGGATCACTAGCTTGGGAAATTATGTTAGATGCCTTGTTTCACCTTGGTGGTTAGATTTTGTGCCCCATTCCTCAGTTGTCACCGACCAGGAAAATGGGGTACTACTAGGGGGTCCTCACAAGGGTAATGTTATGTTCCCCATAATACTTAACACTTTCCATCTTGGAGCCTCTCATAGTGTTCCAAAATTTGGTAATGGGTCATGGTCCATTTGCTCACGAGAAGAAGGGTTTGAAGGCACAAAGTTTGATGTAACTTCTCTATACATGTATATTATTTCTAAATGATAAAGGCCATAATAAAATCCTCAAGCTAGCTTGAGATCTACCCCCTCTAATGGTAATTGCCCCTATCTGGATGTGAATTAATGCACCAAATTATAAAGGACAATGGTCCAGTAAAAAATGAAGGAATGAAGCTTAAAACCTTTTAAAGGGGACTTGCAAATGATAATTGGGTATCAAAAGGAAAAATAAGAGGTTCAAAATGCAAAAAGTACCAACGAAAGGGTATTGCAAGAAAACAAGTGCTCCCTCTACAAAGATGCTCATAGAAATGGATTCAATGACACCATAATCCATGACGTAAGCTCTAAAACCATATCACTATCACACTTACTTTTGAAGGGTTTTTTTCTTTCCTACTTACCTCGGGACCTATCCTTCTATAACTTGGGTCTTTTATTTCTTGTCTAGGTTGGCACACCTAATAGGATTGGATGAATTCCATCCCATACTTAAACATGTCAACTCACATGAGGTCATGGGCTAGTGTGATGATTCAAGGGGATACTGAGGCGAATTGTTTACATGGCTTATATATTAAGTAACAACTTACTTTGCATGCTTTAAGGACTAATGTTTCTTGTGAACCTTGGATATCCTTATCTTCTACTTTCCTTTGTCTTGGATGGCCCTAACATGGTTCTTTGAGGGACATCTTGGGATTGTACCTAGGATGTTGTGACTTTATTGTAGGACCTTGGAAGGTGTGATGGATAGAAGTGGGTCATCCAATGATTCACCACCCTCAAACATCAACTATCACATCCTTCGAACCTTGGATGATGGACAAATGGGCTTGGTTTGATCAAATTCAATCATGATGGTACATAGATGGGCTGGAAGCCCACAGACTGGGTAGAGTACCCCATAGCCTATTTATCCACTAGACCAAGAATGTTGTAGTAGAATATAGCCATATACCTTGAAGATACGAGATCTATCTCCCTCCATCATGGAATCAACACCTAGATCCTAAACGTTGGCCCTATTTTGATGATGATATCATATTTTACGATTTGATGGAGCTAGGGTTTGGTGGAAACCTAGGGTACTAATGATATTAGCATGGATTTGAGGGAGGAGAAACATAATTTTCTCCCACCTCACTTTGGATTTGTGCCACATGGCCTTTGGAGGCATCCTCCTTTCCCAAGAGGGCTTGACGTCTCACACGTGTGGCTATTATTGATGTATATTTTTCCTTTTATCATTTGTAAAGGGATAAATGAGGGGTCGGCCCCACTTCCATTTTGATGTTGACATTTTATGTGGAAAAATATACTAGGATAGCCTCATATAAAAAGGATAGCACTAACTTTCATTTATTCATCATCATTCCTCACCATTGTGGGGTGACACTTCTAGCATTTTCATTATTTCATCCTTATTCTTTCTCTCTTACGTTGTATGCTTGGAAAGGGTCTCATGTTGATGGTTTGTTGATTTTGGATGGATATTTATGAAATTATGGTTTTATGCTCTTGGTTTCTTGGATAAAGTAAGTAATTTTATGCAAATTATATGGAATATTGTTGATGTAAATGGTGAAATTGTTAATTTGTTGCAAGAATTCTTGTTTTATTGAAACCTTAAGAAAGGAACATAAGTGCTTCTTCCTCTCACAAAGTTTTACTTGTACAAAAATTGGTGAAACATCCTTGCTAGGGTTAGAATCCTAAATCCCTAAAGTGCTATCACTTTAGGATTTTATCCATAGACAATTGATATTTGACCTAGGAAAAAATGATATCTAGGGCCCAAAAGTGCTTTCACCCTAGACATCCTTCTCCTAAAGTTCTAACCCAAATGTGTGTGAAGCTTAGGGTTTATACTCTACCTCTTGGTTTCAATTAGATCATCCTTCAAGTTTAGATGTATTTGAGACTCCATAGCCCTAGAATTGTAAAGACACTAATATAGAAGCAACTCTTGTGGTGAAAGTAGTTGTTAAAACCATTTTTCTAAATCTCTCAAGTTCTCTACTAACTTTAATAACCCTAACTCTAGAAAAATCATAATAGTTCTTTCCTTTGTTATAAATGTTTTCTACAACCATTGAAAACTATCTCAATTCATTGCATACACCTAGCTACAAGTGGTTTAACTTGTCTATAAATCATCTCTATCAATTGTTGTTGAATTGTGTAGCTTTAGGCAGGTATTCTCACGTTCCATAGGTGTTGTTCATGTGGAAATTGTCGTGGGAACCACATTACACTCTTTGTTTGAAGAAAACCACCATTGGAATGAAGTTGGGGCTTCATGGGTTTTGTGGTGGGATTTTTGGGTTTGTGTTGGGGCTTCACACCCACAAGAAAGTTTAATTTTATGTTGACTTGTGGACGAGATTCTATGTTGACTCCTAAGACTTGTATATAAAGGAGAGAGGTCATTGTGACATTTCATATTGTGTAGAGTGTGTGGAGACATGATGGAGTTGGAATAAGTGATTCTACACTTGTGCCAAAGAGCTTGGTGATTTCAGCAAGGGAATGTATGTAACTCTGGAAAATTTGGCGTAGGGAAGAAATTATATGACTGGAGAAAATTCTATGGAAGTGTTTGTACAAGTATTTGCACATGTACACGGGTCATAATGAGCACATTTGCTTTGTACGTGGGTTGCAGTGGGCACATTCACATATGTACACGGGTTGCAATAAGGTGAATCGTGTATACTTGGGTTGTAGTGGGCATAGTCACATATGTACACATGTTGTCGTAAGGTGAATCATGTACAACCGTAAAAAGGTTTCTAGGCAGTATCAGGTCCATACAGGTTGACGTCAATAGTAGTGCAGGTGAAGTCAACAAGTTGTACAAGTGGTATGTGTTATCACCATTAAATGTTTTATGTGAAATCGAGATTTCGGGATCTGGCAAGGTGCTAAACCAGTTTGGAAGCCCGACAAACTAGAGAAGGGGCTAAATCTCGTGGGGAGAGGATAAATCTGGCGGGGGCGCTAAGTTGATGGGACCCAATATGTCGTGGATCGTGAACTCTCTATATCAATGGTCGAGGATCATTTTGGGGGGAGAAACTGTGCGGAGGTTAATTTGAGAAAGCGAGACGAAATCTAAACCGTTGTTTTTGGTTGGGGCTACGTGGCACCACCAGGTGCATTTCAGGGTGAAAAGTGGGTTTCCCAAAACCACTTCCTCACGCCCCCAAAATTTGAAAAAGTTATAAAAGGGAATTTGTTATGTATTTTATTATTATTTCGAATAATTGGACCATTTGAAACTTGGAGCAACCACCCTCATTCAACTGCAGCTCAACAATACACCAATTACATGCCATTTCCACTCATTCCCATGTATTTTTTGTTGCAGCCATGGATCCTATCATAACTTCAGTAACAGAACAAGACCATGTGGTGAATGAAGAAGCCCTAATTGACCAAGATTCATACGTCTTTGATACTGAAATCATCATTTCCCCCATTTCTGTGTCCAGAAGCAACCTGTCTGATAATGTAGAAAGGCGTATATCGTTCCTTGAAGCAGTCTAGGCCACCATAGTCCCTTATGATGTTGAAATCGCTTTCCCCTTTCCCAAATTTATAGGTTGGTGAGCCAAACAATATTCACATGAAGAAAAGGTCACCGTGAATAAACGAGGGTATGAGGTCATGTGTAGGGTAGAGAGTCCGTCAATTCAAGATTCCCTCGGTATACTTGAGTCTTTTTCCGCAAATTTTGAGCCTTTTAATGAAGAAATGCTAATTAGGGTATATATAGAGTGCTCATCAGAGGTCCAAGATTTATTTTTACAGAAAATTGTCAAACCAAAACATCTTTTAGAGAGTCCGCCTTTCCCAATGAGTGTGAGTATTATGGTTATTGAAGTCCAATGGGTCTGTTGTTGAGTCAAATTTTAGGTCTAGATAATGACAAACATGTGGTCGAAGTCATGCTCGGTTTCCTTTTGACCTTTGTTCAGTCAGAGTCTATTTTGTCAGTCCGCATCAGTTTTTGTCAATTCATAGCTAATAATATCCATAAACAACTAGTGAATTTTCGCTTTCTAAGAAATTTCATATATTACACCTATTTGTTGAATATTTTCCCGAAAATCAATAAGAGAGAATTTCCTGAAGCAACGTTCATATCAATTGAATGTAATTACATTACTCATCTTCATCAATAAAGTCATGTCCATAGTTTACAGTTTGATTTTTAACACCAACCTACCTAGAGTTTTGGATGACATGAGGATCTATATACAACCAAATTGAGAGAACAAAGTGGGGGATTGGGTACTATCCATGCACTCAACAGTGATCTGGGTTTACGGTTGTCATAAATCCCCCTATCTATTGCCTATTTTTTTGACCCCCATAGTCTTTTCCCTTGAATTCACCAGGCAGATAATTATATCTGAGATAGAGCATTTCCTGAAGTTTCACAAAGCCTCCAACCTATAATTCCCTTTTATCATTGGCCCCTTCATTGTCAAAACTAGATCATGCCTATCTCAGATTCAAGCAAATATCAAAGAGTTTGTTTTTTCACAGCTACAAGGAATAATATATGATCCACATCAAATCACATCCAAGAGAAGTTTGATGAACAAACAAGCCCCTTATGAGCATGAACATGTGGAGGGTTTTTATAAGCCGACAAACCTAGAAGTCTGTGTTGATATGGAAGTAATCTTGCAACCAACTCAAACACAACAAATGCAGGAAACCATGCAACAAAGTCAAACACAACAAGCTCCTCAGAAATTGATAGTCAAGGTTCCTAAGATGAGTGTTTACAACAAGCGAAGCAATTCAGAGTCCATGGGAACCAGTGATCAACAGATTACTCCTAAGAAGATTAAGATTACACAGTCTCCATAGATAATGGATTTAGAGGAGGAAGAGCCTAAAGAACAATTAAATATGGATATGGTGGAGAGTGGTACCAGCATTATAGAGGTTGAAAAGGAAAGAAAACTCTAAAGTGAAGGAAACTCAAGAACCTTTAGCAACAAAAAACACATCTTTGATAAAGCATCTGGGACATCTTATCAATCTAAAGAAGATTTGGAAAAACATTATGCTAAGAAGGGAAACATAGCTCTGGGTGAGATGACAGATTTAGTCCCTGAAGTGGAAAAGATTTTATCAGCATAAATCTTCTATGTTCACAGTAAGGGATATTGAGAAGATGAACTTTAACATTGTAGTTGCAGATGAATAAAAAGTATCTGAGACAAAGATAAGGTATGACAATATCAACGCTCTAGACAAAGTCAAATTCCATAGGAACGCTAGTGATATGTTGTATTCCGACTACCCGAGTTTAAGCTTGAACAATTCAAAGTTGTCATCTTATCCAATGAAATTGGAAGGGAGGTTATAGCAAGAAAACGAATCTAGCATAGCTTGGCAGACTCAGGTCAAGAGGCTAGAATATAAAGGCCCCCAAGGGGTGAAATCCTCATTGGATGAAAAGGACAAATTAATTCAAATCTTGAAAAATAAATTGAAGATGTTTGCCACAAAGAATCCACAAATAACAGAATTGGTTTCTCTAGAATAGGAAAATGAAACACTTCGTCAAGAGGCATTGGACTACAAGGCTGTGGTGTTGCAGCTAGAACGAGAAAAGGTGAGGTGGTCACAAGAGAAGATAGAATTGTTAAATAGATTTGTAGTTGTACCTATTACTACAGAAGTTGGGCCAAATACTGAAGGACTTGTCCAGGATATGTCACAAGTTAGCCTGAAAGAAGGAGAAATCAAAGGGATAAAAGGGAGCATAGAGAAATTGAAGTAGGAGATGCAAGCAAAGGATGAAAGAATGGCAAAATTTCAAAAGGATAATGAAGCCTTGCAGGAAAGGATAGATAAGTTGAAGATGAGATTAAGAGGCAAAGGCTTGTTGCAGGGGGGCAAACGTATTATCTAGGATTCTATAGTTGTTGAAGCTGCCAAGTTCAGAATGTATTTAAACTTCATCAATGATAAATACATCATAGCCATCAAAACTAGGAGCAGGTGCTCTAGTGTGAATGAGACTTTACCAAATAAGCCATTAGAATGGGCCCTGTTATCCCCGATATCTAGGGATAACTAGGAGATCATGTCTTGAGGCCCAAATGGTCCTAGACATGGAGTACCGAGAGCAGGAGTGACTTGAGCATGGCCCTGGAGGGCCCATCTTTCTTCTTCTCAGCTAGACTTGTCCTATCAGCAGTAGCATCTTCCATCACTACCGGCCTGGGCTTGCATCAAAGAGGATTCTTGCTCCATGAGGTAATTGGTCCGAGGTATCATGGTATGTGTCATATTTGATCGTTATAACCTTCTTATATATG